>ML280764.1:0-89563 GCA_005239495.1 Nicotiana undulata
TATATATATATATATATATATATATAGTATGCGTTTGGATATAAAAATTATAATATTTAGAAAGAAAAAAAAATTAGTATTTGGAGTTAAGTTGAAAATTGGTATTTGAAGTTTGAAATTATGTTTGAACATGCATTTTACTTGAAAAAATATTATAGTTTTATATGCGAGGAAAAAATCCGAAAAATATGAAATTAGTCAAAACCACTTTTTTGCTTTTTGAAAAACTCATTTTCGTCAAAAATCTCCAAAAACTTACAAACTTTTATGAACAAAAATGTTTTTGAAAAAAACAAAATGGAAAAAAAAATGATGGACAAACAGGTCTTTAATATTTTACACAATATACATAGCATAATTTTTCGACAAAGAATCCGTATTCAACATGGCTATCATTTGGCGAAAGTATCTCCCTTGCGAGCGAGCCTATGAGTATCACTATCTCCGTTTTATTTATGTGACAATGTTTAACTAGCACGAAGTTTAAGAAAAAAATAAAAACTTTTAAAATGCATGATCTAATACAAGTTATGCACATATGTGTGATTATAAATTATCTTACTAAAGATAAAATGAGAAGTTTAAATTTAAATTAGTTCTATAAAAACTTGTATGAGTTGCTATAAATAGTAGGACTTCTCAGACACATTAATACATGCATCCGATAATCTACAGCAGCAGCACCAAAAAATGGAAACTAACGCCACCGCCACAGCCGCCGCGACTACCGTTAACAGCCCTCTAGTCTTCACTCTCTCAAAGTCATGCATAAACGCATGGTCCTCAACTGTGCATTTGCTCTTATTTACGTATTTGCCATCTTAGCTCTCTTCTATCACCACATAGCACAAATATTTCACTCCAAAATTTTAGTCTTTTTCACGACCATAACACGCATTTCCATGTTAATTTGTGACATGATCTTAGCCTTCATGTGGAAAAATTCTCAGTCTTTTCACATGCATCCCATAACACGTAAAGAATTCCCCGAAAAACTCGAAAATTTTAAAGATTTTCCCGCGTTGGATGTATTTATTTGCACGGCAGATCCGTACAAGGAGCCGCCGATTAACGTAGCGAACACGGGTTTGTCCGTGTTGGCATACGATTACCCGACCGAGAAGCTCTCGGTCTACGTGTCCGACGATGGAGGTTCGGAGCTTACTATGTTTGCTATATCCGAGGCTGCAAAATTTGCTGTACATTGGTTGCCGTTTTGTAGGGATAATCGAGTTTTTGAAAGGTGTCCGCATGCATATTTTAGGTCGTCCAATTATGCAGCAAACTCCCAGTTTCATTCAATTAAGGTATTTTTTCTTGTTTGTTTCTATGAAAGTCCTGATTAATTTTGCATGGGAGGTAAAAGTTCAACTCGATAGACTTTAAACACTTCTGCACAGCTCACTAGCAAAGGGTATGTTCAATTTTGTCACTCACAACTCATGAATGCTACCGGATTAGATGAGCCAATAACCAGAGGCGGATGTAGAGTTGTAATACCGCCAGGGGCGGATTTATATGGGGCACGTGAACCCATGGTCTCTCTAAAAAATTAGATATTTTATGTACGTATTTTCTAAAACTGGTATAATATTAACTGTTAGCACACATACTTCAATAAAATCGAACGGATCACTTGGTTGAAGGTTAAGTTAATTACTAAGAGGAATAGGGATCAATCTCACTTAATATATTTTTTCTCCTTTTTTTTTAGTAGTGCACCCATGTACTAGAAATTCTAGATCCGCCTCTGAATACTGAGTTCGACAACTGAACCCAGTATTTCCGACGCGCAACATAAATTAATTATGTGAAAAAACTCACTAAAATTGCCCATAATTTTAAAAATACTACGGGTTCATGGCAAAAAATTTTCAGGATTGAACCCATAAAACTTAAATTTTGTATCCAATAACTCAAAGGCGTTCGGTCTATTTTTGAGTAAGAATCACACTTATTATTTTTGCATAATCCATACATGCAGCTGATGTACGAAAGCATGGTTACGAGGATAAATAAGGTGGTGGAAAGAGGAAGAATAGGAGAAGAGTACATTAGCAACGAGGACGAGCGTCAAGCTTATACAAAATTTTCCTCTACTGGTTTTACTCCCCATCATCACCCCTCTATTATACAGGTAAGGGATATTTAAAAATCGATTAAATCGACTTAATCGATTTTAGGTTTCTTTTAATAAAATTATAAGTTTTTATATAAATTTAAATTGTACCGATAATTAGGGTAAATTTTTTATTTTATAAAAATAAACTGAAAAAATATTGAACCGTACCGAATAAATTTACATGAAAAATATATATTTATATATTAAGTTTGAAATAATAAAGCATTAACATTTTTCTTGGGCCCTGAAATTATGAAAACGATTACAAGCCAACAAGTAATTAAATTCAAAATCTTTATTCCCAAACTTATTAACTAGCAAGACACAAGGTATTCTAGCGATGTATTGAATATTTTGTCTTTCGTATGATTTAAATTTATATTTTCGAATATTTAATCTTCTATAGACTTTATTTTGAGTCTCAACTTACTTAATATCTTTCCACTCATGTGATTTATATTTTCTTTGTCTTTGCTTAGTTTCTTTTATGCTCTTGTAGAATAGTTGATGGATCTATACTCTGGCCATCTTTCATGTTTTCTTAATTCATCACCCTTTAATTAGTAAAAATGTCTAGAGAGTTTTGCTAAGTCCTATAAAAATACGTATGTTGTTGCATTCTGCTTGTATTAGTTACTTTTAAAATGACAAAAGAAAAATCGAAAATTAACCAAACTGTATCGATACCGAAGAGAAACCAACATGATTGGTACGGTTTCTAAAAGTCTAATTTTTGTTATGTATAATAGAATAACCGAAAAATTGGTGTGGTACAAATTTTATAAAATAACCGGTCGAACCGAACCATTGACACCCCTAATCCTATATAGGCATTAATTGACAATCAAATAAATACAAAATTAACGTAACAGGTTAAACTATACTAATAGGTGTAGTTTGGTAGGATGTATTAGGAAAAATAATACATGTATTAACTTTGGTATTATTATTCTCTCTTTAATAGTGTTTTTCACAACCTTTGTATAATTAATACTTGTACTAGTTATACACCCTATTCAATATTGTTTTTATACATAACAAACTACGGTATTAGCAGTACCATAGTTTTTAATATATGGATAAGTATATATAAAAATAAAATTTCTCTTTCAAGACCTTTAATACACCAAATAAAATAGTCGATAAGAAATAATCTCAGCATTACTAATAAACCAGAGTACTATTTTTTTTCATGATATAACTTACTCTCCTTTTACCCAAATCATTCAAGCAGGTTTTATTGGCAAATGGCACAGACAAAGACATAACAGATGTTTTTTTGCCAAATTTTGTCTATATTTCCAGGCAGAAATGCAACACTTCACCTCACCATTTTAAAGCAGGAGCGCTTAACGTTCTGGTAAGCCTTAGTTTATATTAAATTAATAGATGCATAATATGTATTAAATTAAAATTAATAAATTATTATTTTTTTAATCATGGTTAACTATAATATATTCTCGTGACCTGATTAAATTAATTAACTATTTTAAGCTAATATAATTTGGTGTAGAGACCGACTTTGGTTACACCTACGTATTTAAATATCTTTCTACTGTAAGCAGATAAATCTTATAATTACCTCCTCCGTCTCAATTTATCTAATATACTTTTCGCTTTTCGAGATTCAAACTATGTGAACTTTTATCAATATTTTAAAATATATTTTTTGATCTTATTGATATAAGTACTTTTCATAGCGTTTGTGAATATTTTAATTTTAATTTTAAAATATATGCTACTTAGCTTCGAAAATAAGTTAAATTAACCCTCGAAAAGCGAAAAGTATCACATAATTCAGGTCGACAAAGGCAATGTTAGATATTCTCAGGAGTCCGGGCAGCTGGAGTCTGTATGCCTCCCTCGGCCTGAGATGTGGTAGCAGAAGAAGATAGGGAGACCGCCTGTGCTAAGCTGGTGCACACTGTCAGAATCTGAGTCAAGGTCTAGCACATCTCTATATTGTTGTGAATAATCGTGCTTGTTTCGGAAACAGTCTCTTTACCTGCACGAGATAGGTCCAAACCTCACTTATGAGATTATACTGCATTTGTTGTTATTATATTGTTGTTATCTATATATAACACGTGAAAATAGAAATTTGATTTGAATTATATTTTTTTTTATCCTTTTAATTGTGAAGCTTCGAGTATCGGGAATCGTGACAAATGCTCCTACAATCTTAACACTGGACAGTGATATGTACTCAAATGATCCATCAACTCCTAAACGGGCTTTATGCTATTTCTTGGACCAATCCCTCTGGCCCAAACTAGCATACATTCAGACACCACAGCGTTTTCATGGGCTCAATTGGGCTGATATCTATGCCAGTGAGTTCAAATTTCTGGCCCAAATTAACCCATTGGGCATGGATGGGCTTCGTGGGCCCAATTACTTAGGGACTGGCTGCTTCTTCCGTCGTCGGGCTTTGTTTGGCGGCCCATCAACATTTGTGCAACAAGAAATGATACCAGATCATGCGGTGAACAAGCCCATTATTAAGGCCCAAAATATTCTAAAGCAAGCTCACAAAGTGGCAAGCTACAATTATGAGAACCAAACTAACTGGGGTTTCAAGGTATGTATATGTTTTATTTTCTTTTTTCATCGTTAACGTCAGAGGCAAATTCACAATTTAAACTTTATGAGTGTTGTTTCAAAATTCTATCACAACTCATTAGATCAACCTAAGATTTGTAACATTGTAGCTCGAATTATGATCTCTTAACCATTTCATGGAAATTTCTATTCTTAGATTTCTATTACTATTTGTTGTTGCTTTTGCTTCGGTTATCTTATTTTTCTGGCTGTTATTAATGCTTCTTTTCTTCTCTACTACCGTATTTATGTTTTCCTTGAGTCGAGGGTCTATTGAAAACAATCTCTCTATTGTTACAAGGTAGATGTAAGGTATGCGTACACACTAACCTCTCCAGACCTCACTTGTATGATTACATTGGGTATGTTGTTGTTGTTGTTGTAACCGTTCTATGGAAAAGAGTCATTACATTTCTTAGCATATATGTGTGTGTATATATATATATATATAAAGACAAAACTTTTTGGTGGTGACTGAACTAACAATAAAAAAATGTGTAGATGGGCTTTAGATATGGATCATTGGTGGAGGATTTCTATACTGGTTATCAACTTCATTGTGAAGGTTGGAAATCTGTGTTTTGCAATCCAGAAAGGCCAGCATTTTTAGGTCATGTACCTCTTTCTCTCGTTGATGTGCTTATTCAAATCAAGCGATGGTCCATGGGCCTTCTTGAAGTGGCTTTCTCAAAATACAGCCCATTTACATTCGATACGCGGTCTTTGGGCCCAATAATGGCCCAATGTTATGCTTACTATGCATTTTGGCCCATTTACTTCATACCCATCACACTATATGCTTTCCTTCCTCAACTCTCTCTTCTCACCGGAGTTCCCATTTTTCCAAAGGTATCTCTTGATTTTTTAAATATTACTTGTGATATTAGATCTTTATATGAAATGTATTTTTAGCATAAAATATGATTTCATAAGTTCACATTTTCATTTAAATTGACTTCAGATCTCGAATTCATGGACGTTCTTATATATTTTTCTATTTCTTGGAGCGTATGCACAAGACTGCTTAAATTTTGTCTCAACGCAAGGGTCATTACAAAGGTGGTGGAATTACCAAAGAATGTGGATAATATGGGGGTTATCATCATTTCCAATTGGGACTATTGAGTACTTAACGAAACGCCTTGGTATAGCCACACAAAGGTTTAATATAACAAGCAAAGTAGTCGACCACGATCAAAGTACAAGGTACGATCAAGGAATTTTCGAGTTTGGGGTTGCTTCGCCTATGTTTGTGCCCCTAACAACAACATCAATAATCAATTTAATGGCATTCCTCAAAGCAATAGTGAGTTTTTCCAAGGGGGAAAGCCTCAATGGATTATTTCTCCACACTCTTATTGCTTGTTTTGGAGTAATAAATTGTTTGCCAATATATGAAGCTATGGTCTTAAGAGCTGATAAAGGAAGGATGGACACCTATATTACTATCATCTCAACATTTATAGCTTTGTGTCTTTACACAATATCTTCTTGTCTTGTTTGACCTATGTAACATCATACTTATATTTCTTGTGTTTTTCTTAATTTTAATTTCAGTGTTTGCAACATCAATAAAAGAGTAGCTAGTTTTTCCAAATAAATTAATATAGTATTACAGTAATATTTGGAAAAAATCGTTGTAACTTCATTTGAGATATTTTGGGAATGAAAAACCTAATAAATAGTGCATCCCCTTAAATTATTTAAGATTAATCAAACCAGTGCATCTCGAATACTAGATGGTTAACCAATAAAAAAAAATGGAGAAAAGATCGAATGCACTTCTAGAAATCCGGTAAAAAACGACTAAAAATTTGCGACAAAAGTTGGTCGGTCAAACAAAGCGATCAAAGTTGGTCGCTAATTTGGAGAAAATTATTAAATAATTATTTTAAGGTTAGTCGCTTTTTGGTCGATAAAGTGGTCAACATGTTGACCGGGCTGGTCAGACTTACTTGGTCAAAGAAATATTGAAACTAGCGACCAAAGTTGGTCGGTTATGAAAGAGGAAGAAAGTAGCGACCAACTTTGGTCGCTAATTTGGGACCCAGTTATAACATTTAACAAGTAAATTATTATTTAAAATATTTTATAAAATATAAATAAATCTGCTTTAAATTTAGCGACCAACTGTGGCCGCTAATTTTTAGTTTCTGGATAATTAGCGACCAAAGTTGGTCTCTTTTCAAGTCAACATTGGTCAAAATAAAAAATCACTTTTATATTTACTATCTAAATAATATATATGTAATCCATTAACACTTTTGTAATATAAGGGATGAATACACTAAAATATACTCTAACATGCTATATATATATATAGTTAAAGTAGTACAACGAAGCGTGTTATATATATATATATAGGTCGAGACATTTTGTTTTTAATATTCAACGATGCATCTGAGTAGGTTATAAGTCGATGAAGTGTAAGTGAAGTTTTTGAAAAATGCTTTCGTAACTTTTTTTAGGAAAGTCATTTTCCTCTAATTTCAGTAAAATGTGATATCTAAAAAAATATTTTTCAAATTATTTTGCGCAATCAAACAGTGAAAAATGAAAAAACATTTTTCGGAAAATATTTTCGGTCGTACCACTGATGATCATACCCGTATCTAGCAATACTCGTTATTAATTTTTACATATTTTCTCATTTTTGCAACAGTTTGACCACTCTATGCATATTATATTGTCTAAAAAACACTTGTTCGTGGTCCATAACAACCACAACTGCAACATTGTGGTTTTCTTTTGTTATTTCTTCACCATATCATCATCATCTAGAGACTTGAAATTTCGTTTTAATGTTCAAATTAGTGTGGGGAAGGAAAGGAAGAAAGAAGACGAACATGAATACTAAGCGAGTTTGTCAACTGATCCGGCATATTCAGATTGAGGCGTCTCGATTATAATGAGTTGTAGTAGTTATCTAGTGGAAAATTTGTTAAGATCCGCCCATGGAACCAGTCCTTCGCGTATTGTGTCAATTGCCATTTAGGCCTCATTTGTTTGTATTTAATGGAAGTCTGAATCTTAATCATTCACATCTCAGATATTAAATGCGTTTGTTTTTAAAAGTCTGAATCTTATTTATTTAGATCTTAATCGTTAAATGTGTTTGTTTTTTTACTTCACAATCACTTAATTAATGAGTCTGAATAGGTCTGTATCATTAGAATCTATAACAAAGACTTAATTTCATTAAGATGCTATCATTCTTTTCATTATTAATTGTCGCCACCGCCATCATTATCAACTACCATCATGCCACTCACCACCATCATCATCGCAATCATAGCCGCCACCACTGTCGACTACCACCATTCACCACTCTCACCACCATCATTCTCAACGACAACCAACACTCATCCACCTCAACTACCACAACTAACCACCCACCATCACCAACTACCACCACCATCTTCCTCAATCACAACTACCACCACCATTGCCCGCCAACTATCACCATCCACCACCACCATCCTCAATCATAATAGCTACCACCATCAACCAAATCTACACCGAACACCGCTTTTAGTCGGTATTTACAAGCACTACCGTTAGGCATCACCACCACCAACTATCATAGTTTCAAAAGCTATATATTTTAGTGATGGAATATTAGATTAATTAGTATTTTATTTGAATTTTATGTTTATTAATTTTCAAATAAACGCAAATTTTATACATTCAGATTTTAAATATCAAACAGTCTTAATCATTTAGTATTCAGATCTTAATACACATCTTGCCATTCAGATGTGTATTAAGATTCATATGTCTTAATCTTAATACACATCTTGCCATTCAGATGTGTATTAAGATTCATATGTCTTAATCTTAATACACATCTTGATATTCAATGTATTCAGATTCAGACGTCTTAATCTTAAAGAAAAACAAATAAGGCCCTAGCTAATAACCATGTGGAGATTGAGGTTCAACAAGCGATTTATTTTTTAATATTGCATCTCAAACACTTTGTTCGAATCCCTTATAATATGCATGTTAGGAAAGGTCCATTTAAAAGGATAAATAGCTTTAAATATAAAGCAATTCATATTTATACCTCAATAGTGATATATCTACAAGACCTATAAAATGGGAGAGGGGAGAAAACAAATATTTTTTATTTAATATTTAATAATTTTCTTTCTTCAAAGAGAAGATAGGAGATATCTTTTTTTTTTTTGCTTTGGTTGCTCAAAGTTGATAGTTGCCAAATTGGCCACCATCATTTATTCTTTTATGGTTCCTCATCTCCTTAAAGTGGTCCTGAATATTTGTTTGACATTAAAAGGTCATAAGATTTTATGCCATGTACAACGTTTATGCTAAAATCCTTATAAGAAACTGTTTGATTTTTTACTATAAATATTGATCCTAAATATTCCTGTGGAGTCGAACAATTTTTTACTACAATCCAAACATTTTAAAAATATTTTCATGTGGTTTCCAAAAGAGTAACTACTTTAATGGCGACTAATTCGACTTTTGCGACGACTATAATTGCTACAAAATATCAACACTTATGCGACTAAATTCGGCCTAAAATAAATGCTATTGTGGCTAAGGAAGTTTCTTTTAAGAGGATAAATTATTTTTCTGGCGATAAAAATCACCATTAGAAGTTTAAAAAAGCAAAAAGTCTCCACTAAAAGTCGTCATAGGCTACTTCTAGTGGCGACGTTTTTACTTTTTGTGGCTATTTTGATCCAAAATTACTAAGTTTTGCCAAATTCGTAACTATAACGAACGCTCCGTCTACACAAAACTTATACATTAGAAACAATATAAGATGCACAACAACATGCTATGTTTTTTTTACTTGATTTTAGAATTGTAGAAAAAAAAGTGTTTCACTCTTTAAATGGTGATGTCGTGGATCGAAGAATAGTACTATATATATACATGGGCAGATGCACGTTGGTGGAAGCGATGTCACCTGACACCATTTCGTCTGAAAATTTTACTAAATACCCATAGAAATGATTTGTCCATTTGCTTAAGTTAAATCAAGTGACACCGCAAAATATAATTAAGTTGTTGCGTGCTTTGGTGGTTTGTTGCGCTAGTTTGCTGAGCGAGGTCGCCGGTTCAAACCCGCTTCAAAATATGACGCCGCTTCAAAAGATTCTGCGTACGCCACTGTATATATATAGCCTTCTTGGAAATTAAAGATCTATTTGCTTTTCTTTTTCTTTTTCTCTTTAGATAGAGAGACAATTAGTACTAATAATCTAATGGTTAGGAAGATTATGTGATGATGATCGAACCAATTGTGCCAGATTTCATAAGTAATTCAAATCTTAAATGTAATATTTTATTCGCAAATGCTTAAGTATTTATTAACTTTTACACATTAAGTAATTTTATTTTTTAGTAACTTATGTATTAATTAGTATGGATTCAAGTTATATATATTGATAGTGTAAATTTTATCATGTTATTGGTTATACTTATTAGAGAAGTTTATCCGTTATTATTTTATTAGTGACTTGATTATTCAGATATTTTTTGCATCATTAATGCATGGACATTTGATATTTTAGGACAATATTATGGAGTGGGGTGGGGGAGGGGGGGGGGAGGGGGGGCACAACTTAAACCACCAAGTTTATTTTTTTTATAACCATTTAATATCTGCAACTCACTGACTCAATCGATCTAGATTAGCGCCGCGTAAGAACCATTAAAAAGGAAAAATGCTTTATTTTTTTATTTATTTCAAGGATCCGAATCCGAGACTTATGATTAAAGGTAAAAAGAGAGTCGTGTTTAGAGGGAGAACTTTACGGGATAAGTGTTAGTGTGTTACTTGTGTTTGTCTCTTTGTGAGGTTGTTCTCTCGATATTTTGTACTCTATTTTTATATAGTGGATTGCTCGTCTCCATCGTGAACGTAGATCAATTAACCGAACCACATTAAATATTTGTGTCTCTTTTGATATATTTCTCTTTTGTTATCTAATTTATCATCGTTCAAAGTTTGCTTTACTACCTCCCGCATGACACCTGATTATTTCGGTCCTAACAAAAATATCATCCATCACCATATTGAATGGTAAAGTATAAAGTTTTTCACCACAAATTCTACTTCTCGAAATGAAATTTTAAATATTCGCTCCTAATGATTGAGGTATATATATATATATATATATATACCATCATAATTATGTTGAATGTTTGAACAAATAAATCAGCCCTAGTTGTACCTTTATTGTGATTAAGTGGAGTTAATTAGAGGGTAATATGGTCATCTTAGTAACAAAAGATGCAGATGTTAATCACCATCCATAGACAACAAAAGTAGGTTCACTTTTTGTTTTAATGAATTTAAATACATTTTTTTAAATATAATATGAATAAAGTGTACTACGACAGATTCCATTTTGTGTTTTTGCTTTTCTCGCCACCTTCTTTTCTTCTAAATTCCAATACTTTACTATTGAGAAATCACAAAAGGTCCATTTTTTTTCATATATATTTTTATCGTTAGTAAATTGCTTTATATTTGTTCTTATCATTAATGGAGCTCTAATGTTAATTGGCTGGAGTCCACGTGCAACTCTTCAAGAAAAAATATCAAATTTACCCATCAACTTTTTAACTATTGTTCAAAAGTACGTTCAAGTTGGAGTTTCGATTAAAATCGACCGTAAAAATATAATTTTTCCTAATGACTTGAATAAAATTAGACCAAAAGTCTAACGAAAAGCAAAATTTACTGCCTCTGAGAAATTCTATCTAGTGGCATTTATCACAGAATTCATTGACAGCAATATAAATAATTAGAAATTATTTTTCAATTGATGGCGGTGAATATTTTCTGTAATTCTATTAGCCTTACACCTCGTTTGAGTTATGTCTGAAATCGCATCATCAAAATTTAAGCCAAATTGAACTCCCATAGAATACCTTTAGATTACAAGTCTGATCATTTATCGTTGTTCAAACTTTTCTTTTAGCAAAATTGTATAAATTATTTATTGACAGCTAAAGTTGCTACAAAACATAAATAATTACGCGGCAAAAGACATCAATTCCAATACATCAATTCATCCTTTGGTTGGCACTTCACAGAAGACTGAATACGGTTGAAAGAATACAAAAAAATGGGGAATAGTGGTTGACAAAGAGTGTGTGTTATGCAGCAGGGGTATTGAGAAAACATTCGAACATCTAATGTTTGAGTGCACATACTCTAGGAATATGTGGGATGCAATGTTGAAATGGATAAAGATACATCATCATCAGATAGGAAGCTGGGATGAGAAAATAGAGTGGAAACAAAGCTAGTGGTACATATAGCAAAAGGCGAGATAAGGGTGTTTCTTTTCATAGATGTAGTCTATCATATATAGAAGGAGAGGAACGCCAGAAGATTTCAAGGAAATGCAACATGTTACAACATGATGAAAGAGATTGTTCTAATGCTACATATCAGAGGACAACAAGTAGATAAATGGAGAATAGAGTTAGAAAAATTGGATACTTATCCTAGCTAGATAGAAATAGAAGCTAGAAATTAATAGTAGAATGATTTTGATGTTTTTTTTTATATAGTTTACAAGAGGATGTAAAGGAACTAACTCAAGAGTCCAAAGGAGTTAGGAGATTGTAAATATTCTACTTGGTTAAATAAAGTCTTTGAGTTTAACAAAAAAATAAAAAATAAAAATTACGCGGCAAAAGAATATTTAATAGAAATAGATTTTAGGTATATATTGTCAACGAATAATTACAGTAATGGCAACCTATTCGACTTTTATAGCGACCATGGTTGCTACAAAATGTCAGCACTTATGCGACTAAAGTCGGCATAAAGTTGAGAAGCGGATGGTTAATCATTTGTTTCCGGAAAAAATCGAAAATTTCTTAACGTCCGAAATCATCTTAGCTAAACCTATAGAATTCAAGTTGTTTTTTCTTTTTCATTTTTCTTGTAGTTTGTAATGTATTAAGGGGACAAAGACCAGAAACTCATCACTGAACGTGCCTCATAATTGATTCTGGTGTAGTGAGGTATTCCATTTGAGATTCTAGAACTTTGATGATTATCGTGTCGTATCTAAATCAGTGAGACATCAAAGTTTTACGCATACATTCTTTTCTAGCCGGAGATAGAGGAAAAAAGATATGGACTTTCAATCAAGATTTTTCTTGCAAGCCGGATTCCCCAGCTCCTGAATAGGTGCTGCAAATCTTAATGTATAGAACATGCGATTATATTGGCGAGTAAAGAAAAAACTCCCATGACAATGAGGTCATTTTTGCATGGGCTTGGACTTCTAAGGCTCTTGTGGCAGAAGGAATTGCTTTTAAAATGAGAAATAATTTTTGATTTTTGTGGCGACAAAAGTCGCCACTCAAAGTAAACTGTCGCCACTAAGGTCTGCATGGTAAGTCGCCTTTACTAGTGGCGACCTGTTGTGCCGACATTTAGTGACGATATTTCGACTTTCAGAGGTGACAAAGTTTGCCACAAAAATAATTTGTCCTTTCAAAAGCAACTCTCTCGTCCATAATATCCTTAACTTTATGCCAACTTTAATCACACAAAGTGCTGATATTTTGTAGCAACTATAGTCACTACAAAAATTGAGAACGTCACCAATAAAGTAATTATTCATTGAAAATGCCAACTTTTACTGGCAACATTTTTTACTATAAACAATAAATTCTATGTAAATTGTCAAGGAATAATTACTTTAATAGAGACCTATTCGATTTTTATAGCTACTATTGTTGCTACAAAATGTCAGCACTTATGCGACTTAAGTCGGCATAAAGTTAAAGCTATTTGGCCAAGGGAATAACTTTTAAAATGATAAACCATTATGTGGCGACAAACCTCGCCGCCATAGGTAAAAAGGGCGCCACTAAAAGTCCGATGGCAGGGTCGCCACTAGCACTATGACGTTTCAGCAATAGTAAGACACCAGTAGAAGGGGCGACCAACCATGCCGACCTTTGGTGGCGACATTCTTTACGAGGCGACTTTGGTCGCCACAAAAAAACATTTTATCTTTTTAAAAACAACTCTTTAGGCTACAATAGCCTCAACTTTATGGCGGCTTTAGATTTGATTTTTTATTTTCTAAAATCTTTATTATTTTATCAAAAAATTTAGGCTAAAGTGGCAAATAAAAAGAATGGGAGGGAGTGGTACCATAAGCCTCACTTCCAGAGGTTTTTTTATGCATTGTCGAACCACTGTAAATACTTACCTACTTCCTTTATCAAATTAATTAAATTCTTGGAGGGAAAAAATATGTAACGTGTATATAATATAAATATAAATATAGATACCATATCTCGATCTTGGAAGCAGTTCCTCAATACCATCTTATACTTATTATGATTAATTGATTTAATGTAGTAAAATGTTATTAAATAGCCGCGATTTAGGGATAGATATCTATATAAATACATATCGTATATTTATTAGTTTGGTATAAACACTGAGTGCAGATTAATTTTTACCGTTAAACCATTTGCTCCATATTTCGTTTAATAATTGCCCTTTGATCAAATCACACATGACAATTAGTTTTTAATGGTATGTAATTCATAATATAAGGGTAAATTCAATAATTTTCATAATGTAGGTTAAATTCGATTCTCGTTATTTTCGTGCTCCTAAAAATAATAAAATAAAAGGTAAAATAAAGACAAATAAGGAAGGAAAAAATATTATAAATGTATCCTCAATTCAATTAAAATCAAGATGTCTCTTTCGATCAACTAAAAATGACAACATAAAATTAAGACAAAAAAGAAGAAAAGAGAGAATTTGATGCTTTAATATTCTACTCCATTTACGATGACGTTACTAATGAAAATTATTTTTCTTTTTAAAATACTTTTGGTTCTCCTTTATTTATTTTTTTCTTTTTAAAAATACTTTTGGTTCCCCTTTATTTATTTTTTTCTTTTTAAAAATACTTTTGGTTCCCCTTTATTTATTTTTTTGCAACAGCAAATTCTTTTTCTCCACCTTGAGGTAATTTGAAAAAAGAAAAAAAGGAGTTCATACATTGAAATATTCTGTGAATTTATTAATATTAACGTGTAAATTTATGATTTCGATCTTATTTTCTATGGATTATATCAGTCGAAAAGTTTGAATTTTCTTTTCTGTAAGTATTTTTTGTGGGCAATAATAATTACATCAACCAACACTTAATCATTGTTGTCAACTTTTAAATACTTAACAACTTCATTAGGAGAGTATACTAAGTTTTATGACAAGCCGTGGCAAATCACTTAGGGTTTATTTATTTATTTATTTATTATTTTATTTTATTTCTCACCCGGTATCCGGTACCAACATTGGGGTCCGACTAATCCGGATATGCGTGGGGAAGTCCCACATTGGGGGTAAAGCGCCTCCTAATAAAGACGACTCCATACCCAGGGGCTCGGACTCGAGACCTCTGGTTAAGGATGAAGGAGTACTTACCACTCCACGACAACACCCTTGTTAGCCGCTTAGGGGTATCAAAACATAAAGAAATAAGTACATGAGAAAGTAAATGAGATTCAACTTATAATATATATACATAAAACTAGTAACTTGTCTATTATTGAAGCTTTTAGTATTCAATTTTTTTTCGAACTCAAAACCTCTGGTTAAAGACGAAAAAATATAACACATTTTGCTATATTCATGCAAATTCAACATTAGAGGATTACTTATTATCATTCACTATTTCTAAACATAGTGCCAAAGTATAACATATTTCTTCTTTACCAATTTCTACTTTATAACAAATCTTGGTTCAGGAATGAAATCGTCTTTAGTAAAGATCTAAAATCTCCAGTAGCAAACTTTTTACGATGACTTCCAATTAATTGGATAATATTCCAAGTACCAAATATATAAAATTAGTGTCCAACTAATTCAAATTCGTACCGTAAGATATTTTACTATGAGAGATAGTGATATATCATAGATCAACAATAGTTGTGGTGAAGTAAAAAATACTATTTTGTTCTTAACTAGAAGTTTCGAGTTGGAGTATTGAGTATATAGTTATCTTTATTATGGAGCGTTTTACCGACTTTTACGGCCTCAATACCGATACCGAACACCGATAGAATATTTCTCTATTCTTTAATCCATTGAATTGGCAACAAGTAGTAGCCCAAGTGCTCAACTACTATTAGATTCCCAATTCTCAATAGAATCACACTCTTTCAATTGCCTTTTTAACATATTTTCCCTCTCTTCTCTTAGAAAAAAGAGAGTATATATAATAGTAGAAGAAGAAGCAGCAAAAAATCTGGAGAAAAATTGAATAGAAATGTCAGAACCAGAAGAAAAAATAACTTCAAAATATCTCCCAACAATGTCAAAGGAGTTTTCTCCTCCTCCGCCGCCGCAACAACCACCGCACACGGCGTCGGCGAGAGAAGCTACGACGATGATGATGGATCTCGATCTCGATATCGATGCTTCCTGGTCGTTTGATCAGATTTTCGCTGCAGCAGCGGCTGTTTCGTCTAATCCTACGTCGCCGTTTTTGCCTTGTTCTCCTCTTTGGGCTTTTTCCGATGATATCGACGAAAAACCTGCCGGAAATTCATTCTCCGGTGCTCTCCGTTTCTCCGGTCACCCTAGATTTGGTGCTACTTGTATGTAAGCCTTTGAGTTTAAGTTGTTTTTCCTTGATAATATTTGAAGAATTTTGTAGGAAAGTTAGTTGACTTGCTATTTTTGCTTAGAGTTTAAGTTATATATACTTACAGTGTAAAAACATATTTATACAATCATGTCATTTATTAGATAATTACAGGTAAATATGTATTGAATCATTAATTAATAATCTGGTAAAATGATAACTAAACTTTTGTCATAGGTTAAAATTCACTGATGATATTTGAAGAACTTGTGTAAAGTTAGTTGACTTTTTTTGTCTTGCTTTAACTACGGTGACTTTTTTCACATTCAAATTTTATGGAGTTTGTTTAAGAGCCCGTTTGGACATAAATTTTTTTCTCTTTTTTTCCAAAATAATTTCACTTTTTCTTGAAATGAGTGTTGTTCGGAAAATTTCCCATTTTCATGCATTTTGGATATTTTCGAAAATTTGGAAAACTCCAAAAGTCTTGGTTTTCAAAATTTTCGCTCTGAAATTTATGTCCAAACACAACTCTAAACAGACTTGAAATTTCAAAAACCATTTTCACTTGAAATTTTTTTTCACCATCTTTTGGAATTTAACCATTCTTATGTCCAAACGCCTACTAAGTTTTCCAAAAACAGACTTTTGCTGTTTTTGCGCGAAATTTTAACTGTTCATGGAAATTTCTGATCTCAAGTTCTCAAATCTTGTAAAATTCAAGAACTCTTCTCGGAAAAACAGTATCAAATAAATGCAAAAACTTTAAAAAAAAATTGCAAAACTTTGTGTAGATATTGAAACAGTGCTTGAGTGGTAACGATTTTATTAAGAAGAAAGACACATTTATTTATTGGTTTAGTGTAAACAATCAGTTTACATATTAATTAAAAGAATATGTAGAAGTATTTGTTGCCTTTATTGATAAGAAAACAGTACAAAGATACTGTGATTTAGTGCAACATTGAACCAGCTACCAAGTCATGTTTTTTCTTGATGAATTCAGTATTTTAAGCAAAACAATTACTGCACATAGTACTTATCAAAAAAGGAAAATGATTACTTCACATAGCAAAACAATTAAAACTATGCTGTCAACTCTTCTATAAGTTATTTTTCCAACAACATAGATTGTTGATATACAAAAGTTAAAACTTTTTTCCATCTTAAACTTAATAATGACTAGATGTAGTCTGTCTATAATTAAATTCTCCAAGAGTCGCTGTACTTTGTGATTTATGAAGTTATCTTTACTTGGTCCCCATGAAAAGAATAAACAAGTTGAATGTGCATCATGGCTGGTCACACACAATGAAAGAATCATCTATTTGCCTTTAATTTTTGGAGCAGATACTGATGATCCCGAGGCTACAACTGAAACTGTCTCTGTCAACGCTGATAAAGGACGACTTCCTTCACCAGTTTTGGAGCTAGCACCTAGAGATTATCCAAATGGGTCTTGTATAATCAAGGAGAGGATGACACAAGCACTTCGATACTTCAAGGAATCGACGGGAGAGCGAGTTTTAGCTCAGGTTTGGGCACCTGTAAAGGACGCTGGTCGCTATGTACTGACAACTTCAGGGCAGCCCTTTGTTCTTGATCCAGATTGTAATGGGCTTCATCAGTATCGAACAGTTTCTCTGATGTATATGTTTGCTGCGGATGGAGAGACTGGTGGAGTTCTTGGACTTCCGGGCCGTGTCTTTCGCCTGAAGTTGCCTGAATGGACACCAAACGTGCAATATTACTCCAGTAAAGAGTTCCCTCGTCTTGATCATGCTCTGCATTACAATGTTCGAGGAACTTTAGCGCTGCCTGTATTTGAACCATCTGGACAATCTTGTCTTGGTGTACTGGAGCTCATAATGACCTCCCAGAAGATCAACTATGCTGCTGAGGTGGATAAAGTATGCAAAGCACTCGAGGTTGGTTCTTTTAACCCTTTTCTAATTCATATCTCAGGTTAGATGTCTTATCTTTTGGTAATATTGGTCATTGGATATTGTGTTTCTGCATCAACTATAGTAGAATGTTTTTGAAATGTAGCCATTTATTGCATCTATCACTCCGGTGGAGGCTGAGGTTTTGTTCATTGATCGTGTGTTCGCAACTTATAAAATTTCATCAAGTCTCTGCCATACATTGCTTTTCAGTCTTTATACAAGTGCTTAATTCAGCCACTTTATAAGTCAGACATTGTGTCCAGCGTTAATGGCTAAGATGTTTGTTATGAAATGCCTGCAGTGTCATTGTTGTAGCACTTGGTTAAATGCCTTTTGAGTCTTCAATAGTTAAAAGTAATATCTTGGCTTGGATAGCTGCATATTTGTTGAGGCAACGGCCATCAAACTAAATGATCAGCAATCCATGTTCCATGAGTTTACATAACCAGATCCAAGATGATGTAAACAATATTTATCAACTACATGGTTTGATCATGAATGAAGTTTCATAAAACTTGTGCATCAATTCTATGTGCCTATGCTAGAGTCCTGATTGTTAGCCCAAACTTGATGGGTTGTTTGTCACTTGTTGGATCCAAATACGAGAACAGCTGGTGAGGAAGTCCAACGGTGATTCTAAAAGTGTTGCCTCAGTGATTCTTTTGGATATTTTCAGATTCTATTGAGTTTGAAACGATAAATTGGAGAACCTCCCTGTTGAAGATCACAATTATTTTTCGCTTGCCTATGCATTATAGTGGTTATCACAATGTATACTTTGCGTATAAAACTTTTAGTCTTCAATCTTGCATTCAATAGGAAACGTTTGATATGTTTGGCTCATAAAAGGTGCATCTGAACATCCATTCAATGGCATGATACCTATCAGCAAAAGTTGATCCAAAATAGTGTGGTTACAGATGTAGGACATTAAAAAGTTTTGAGTAGATAGATGCGTCTTTCATCTAAACCAAATGCATCCATCTTCCTTTCCTACTTTTTCTTCTTTCAAGATGAAGTCTCTTTGGTTAATAATTTGTGCTTTCTGCAGACTGTGAATTTGAAAAGTTCGGAGATATTGGACCACCCAAACACTCAGGTAAGAAACAGTTCTGTAGACAATTCTCATTGTTCAAGTGGTTTTTTCATCATTTTTCTGGACAGGTACATGTGATGGGGTATATGAACCAGATTTGCAATGAAGGCCGGCAGAATGCATTGGTTGAAATCTTGGAGATACTAACTGCGGTATGTGAAACTTACCAATTGCCTCTGGCTCAGACATGGGTTCCGTGCAGGCATCGCAGTGTTCTAGCTGATGGCGGTGGGTTGAAAAAGAGCTGTAGTAGCTTTGATGGAAGCTGCATGGGGCAGATCTGTATGTCCACAACAGATGTAGCATTTTATGTGGTTGATGCTCACATGTGGGGTTTCCGTGAGGCCTGTGCAGAACATCACTTGCAAAAGGGACAGGGAGTTGCTGGAAGAGCATATGCTTCACAAAAATCATGCTTTTGTGAAGATATTACACAATTTTGCAAAACTGAGTATCCCTTGGTACATTATGCACGCATGTTCGGGTTGACCAGTTGTTTTGCGATCTGCTTACGGAGCAGTCACACCGGCAATGATGATTATATTCTGGAATTTTTTCTACCACCGAACTCGGGGGATTACAGCGATCAGCAGGCTTTGCTTAACTCGCTCTTATTGACAATGAAGCAGCACTTCAGGAGTCTCAGCATTGCTTCTGGAGGGGAACTTGAGCATGACTGGAGCTCAGTTGAGATAATTAAGGCTTCCATGGAAGAGAAAATTGATGCAAAGCCTGAATCTGTATCAGCACCAAAATCTCTTCCTCAGCCTACTCGTTTACCAAATGGACGGACACATCTTGATCCATTGGGAGAGCAGCAGTTTTCAGTGGAATCTGATGTTGCAAAGGTTGCAGGGAGCAAAAGTGGTACAGGTGAAGCCCCTAACCACATATCCCCCTCTGACAATAAACCGACGGGAAAGAAATCAGAGAGAAAACGTGGAAAAGCTGAGAAAACAATAAGCTTAGAGGTTTTGCAACAGTATTTTGCTGGAAGTCTTAAGGATGCTGCTAAGAGTCTTGGTGGTATGTTCTCGATTTGAAATGCTTTTTCTGGACCAAAATGCTCATATATGCACGTTTCTTTTCTATTTTGTTTTTTTATAGCTCTCATTAATGTTCTTGCAACTACAGTTTGCCCTACCACAATGAAACGCATATGTAGGCAACATGGAATCTCTAGATGGCCATCTCGCAAGATAAATAAGGTCAACCGTTCACTTTCAAAGCTAAAGTGTGTAATTGAATCCGTTCAAGGAACCGAAGGTGCATTTACTCTTACCTCACTGGCACCAAATTCCCTTCCTGTTGCTGTTGGGTCTATTTCTTGGCCTGCCTGTGCTAGTGGTTCCAATCTACCAAGTTCACCATTATCTAAACCTTCAGTATTTCCTGAGGAGAAGAATGAGTTCTCCAACCATGGAACGCCAGAAAGTCGTGAAGAAGCTGAACCCTCAAATCAAATGCTAGGAGGAAGAGTAACCAGGAAGGAGGAATTCACTCCGCAGAATGGCTTTCTGTGTGCTGAAGGCTCACATAAGTCCAGAGCAGGGAGTGTCTCAAGAGAAGAGAGCGCAGGGACACCTACGTCCCAGGGTTCATGCCAAGGCAGTCCTTCCGCTGGAAATGAATTCTCCCCTCAGAACGACCTGGTTAATTCACCAGCACGTGAGGCATGCATGAAAGTGGGAGGCTCTCTGGAAGCAGCTCATCAAACCACAACAGAAAATAACTTAGCGGCTGCATTCCTAATACCTAGGCCTTTTATTCCAGAATGTGCTCAGGAGCCGTTTAGGGGAATGCTTGTCGAGGATGCAGGCAGCTCTCATGATCTGAGAAATCTTTGTCCAGCTGGAGACGCTCTGGTTGATGAATGTGTCCCAGAATACGGTTTGCCAAACCCACCATTTTCTGATAAAATTGCCAAGGACCCTGCTTATGTTCCTGCTGACACGATGCCACAGTATTCTGCCTGGCCTGAAGTGACATTCGTTACAATAAAAGCAGCATATAGGGAAGATATCATAAGATTTCGGCTTTGTTTAAATTCTGGTATAGTTAAGTTGAACGAAGAAGTAGCAAAGAGGCTCAAGTTAGAGCTGGGAACATTCGACATCAAGTATCGAGATGATGATCTCGAGTTAGTTTCAATTTCTTGTGATGCAGATTTGCAGGAATGTGTCGATATCTCATTATCATCTGGTAGCAGTACTGTCAGGTTGTTAGTTCATGATATTATGTCCAACCTAGGGAGTTCATGTGAGAGCTCAGGTAAATGATAATAAGAATTAGGCTGTAAATACATAAAATTAGTCAAACCATTCTTGTAATACTAGGATCTTGTCCATAATATGTGTAAATTTTGATTGGCATATTGTCTGAAATTGTAACAAGTTTCCAATTGTATCAACCCTTTGAGGAAATTAGTTGTTCTTTTCTTCTTGTTTCTTTTGCTTCTGACCAAATTCTATTTTTAAAATTTCCTAACAACAGATTTTGGGTAACAAATTTCATAGGATTGGGCGCAAGTTGATCTCGACACGTGTTAAAAAAAAAAAAAAAAAAAAAATTCATCCCATTATTGACGTAAGTGTTCACCTAAACCTGAATACTAAGTAATAATTAAACAGAAAAATCACTAGACTTGATTATATCACATCTCAATAATTCATATTATCATATTTGCAAGTCAACTTGTTAGAATATTTCATTTAACATAGCTTGACAATTACATAAATGTATTTAAAGCTACATATCAAACAATACTATTTATCATAAATATAAAACTATAGTAAAACCAACTCATAATACTATGATATTTGCAAGTCATCAACTTGTTAAAATATTTCATTAAACATAATTTAAACAAGTATGCATATGTATTTTGAGAAGTACTTTAAACTAAATATCAAGCCATACTTTTATCATAAATATCTAGCAAAAAACATATATATAATAAAAGCAGCTTAGATATTACAAATCTAATAATCAGTCTTGCATTTGTTTCATATCCCATGAATAACATATTTAAACATCTATAATTAATATATTCATTGCTTTAAATAAGTAACTTAATTATTCATCCAAAAGAAGCATTTGTTAGAGTTTTAACTTATATATACAAATGTGTAAACAATACTATGAAATCAACTAAAACATAACTATAGCTTATAGGGAGGAATTGAACTTGGGAAACGAGGTGTTTTGTGCTTATAAATACAATTTTATAAGTATATGTTTGTAATATATGCTACAAATAGTCGTTTTTATGTTGGTTTTCCTGTCCTGTCCTGTCCTGCCTTACATAGACGGAGTCAGGATTGTGAGCTCGGGATTCTAATTTTTTTAAGTTACTGGATTCTACATTATGAATTTATAAATATTCAATGAATTTTTTAAGACAAATACAAGGTTCGAACCAAAGCTACTGGGTTCGGCCAGTGGCGAAGCCAGGAAATTCAATAAGGGTGTTCAAATGTCGAACACCCTTTGCCAGTGGGCAATGCAAGGGTGTTCAAAGTCTATTGTTAATCAATAACAAATAATATTTTACTATACACGTAGTATAATTTTCGGCGAAGGGTGGTCAGTTTACCATCCTTGATAGCTTCGCCTCTTGATTTGGCTGAACCTACTCTCGGTACTCTAGCTCCGCCCCAGCCGCTGTTGCCTTACTGGCACTTCGCGCTGCCCTGCCCTGTCCCATTTTCATTCCTAGATTTCTCGCGTGTATAGCCAAACATATATTCTATACTCCCAATAAAATAATTGACTATTAGCTGCCATGTGTGTATAATCAATGGATATCAATTAAACTATGATAATTTTTTGATAACCGAAAATCCCTGATGATTTAATAATATACGGTTTGGAACTCGGTGGATAACATACACCTTCCACCATTCTTTATTTAAATATCAAAGTTTTGCCGGCAAGGTACAAACCTGTGACGTGCGCCTAACCATATTTAAACTCTAATATAAAGATTAGAGAAACAAAGACAAACTATAACAGTAGATGAAAACTGATTCTGCTTTTTGTTGTTATTTATTGTCTGTGTGGGGGTGGAGGAGGGGGGTGGGGTGGTTATGATGTGGCGATAGGAAGGAAAATGGGCCCATAAAAGTTGGGTTAATGGCCCAAAATAACTAGAAAATGGGCCTTCTGAACACTAAGTTAAACACTAGCTTCATTGCGGCATTTGCGCCCATACTCGTTTTTCGGGTCACTTTTTAACTTATACCCGCTTTGCAAAAAAAATTGCAAGCGTACCTGCTTTTCGCATAAATTTTAGACATACGAGCCTGAAGTAGCAAAGACAATCACACAAAACTTCAGCATTCTAGGCTTTTTCAAAAACTTCAGCAGAAGTGCTGAAGTTATTTAGTTCATTTGTAAAAATTTCAGCACTAAATAAGCTGAAGTTTTGTCCTGGATTAATTAGTTTTGTCATAAAGCTTTTTCAATAACTTCAGCAGAAGATGCTGGAGTTATTTAGTTCGTTTTCAAAAACTTCAGCAGAAGATGCTGAAGTTATTAAGTTCATTTGTAAAAACTTCAGCACATCTAGTGCTGAAGTTTTGTCCTGGATTCATTAGTTTTGCAATACAGTTTTTTCAAAAACTTCAGCAGAAGATGCTGAAGTTATTTAGTTCATTTGTAAAAACTTCAGCACTAAATAAGCTGAAGTTTTGCACAGGTATCAGGAAGGCGGCGCCTGAAGTTGTAAAAATTAGAGTATAAGTTAAATAATTTTAAAAATATGGGTATAGGTTAAATGGGGACGACCAAATAGGACGCCCCGCGCAATTTTTACCTTCATTGCTTGTGTTTTGGTGATCCAATTTTTCTTGGGCTTTTCTTTCTCCTATCCGTCTCATAGTAGCATAAAGCAACAGTTGGACGAGGCCGAGCACCGTTCCAATCACATTTGGCGTCTGAAATAAATTTGCAAGACCGCAATTAGCCCAATAGAAAAAAATCATAAGCTTGAAGAAAAGAGAAAAGAACCCTTGGATGATGCAGGCATCAGAGGCTTGTGGGAAAACTTAGATATCTTTGAACTTTTAAAAAATTCGATATGCATTTAACTTATATACATTGACGGTATATAATAACAATAGATAACCTCAATGAATAAGTTGAAAAAGATTGAGAAATACTTACAAGAATGTAGACGTCGAGACGAATGAGGGCATAAGTAGTCCAGCTAGTGCTGCAGAGAAAGGAGAAAAAGGTAAGGAAGAACGACATGTACTCCACACTTTTCGTTTTGATCACCAATTTCTACCATAGTAAAATGTTAGTTTTTGTACCGGTCATGATCGCTTCATTTAAACTCATCTCAGACTAATATTATATAAATAAAAGGCATAATACAAAAACATGTCCTCAAACTTGGCCTCATATGACAAGTATGCTTTCCAACTTTGTATATGCACAAGTAGACACCTCAACTTGTATAACGTTGAATATGTAAACGTAAATGTTGACGTGGCACTGGTGACACATAATATTTGGATGTTTCTACATGATCATTTGAGGTTATCTACTTGTGCACACCCAAAGCTGGAAGGTATACTTGCCAGTTGAGGCCGATTTGAGAGTTTGTCTATGTATTACGCCAAAATAAGAAGCATTATAAATTCTCTATATTTTCTACTAACGTAAAATAAATTATTTACATACCATGACGGCCAAAGGAGAAGCATCATCAAAATATTTCCCACCGTGCAAATGTTACCAACAATTGTAGACCTTTTTGTGTGACTATGGACTAGAGTTATGACAAGAATGGAAATTAAACCAATGAACATGATTTCACTTAGGACAATGAAGAAAACTTTCATCCTTTGTTTTCTTTCGGAGTTAGGGGTGTAAAATGGGGCAGGGTAGGTTAGGGCGAGGCGGGGCAAGCTTTGACCTGCATATTTTGACCCGCCCTGCCCTGCCCTATTTAGCATTTTTTTCAAATTTTGCTCTGCCCCGCCCCGCTCTGCTCCGCCCTACCCCGTTTAGGCTCTCTTGTATTTTTTTTCTAATTTGTAATATTATGTTAACTCCTTTTTCTATTTTTACTTTTTTTATTAATTTAGTAATACAATGTGGCCTACTTGTAGCTACAACACTCACTTATAGCATATCAATTTAGATGTTGTATTGATAAATAGCTACCGCAAATTTAGTGTATGTCAACGTTTGATATGATGTATTGATATAAAAGAAATTATTAAAATAGTAGCTCATTCAATTACTTAAAGTAAAAATATTCAAAGAACGTGTAAATAGCCTTTTTAGTTACTCTTTGCAGAAGATAAGGAGTGGTTTTAGTTGAAGAAAATGGAGTTCAAAATTGAACTAGCTTGTTGACTTCTCTGTAAAAGACTGACAACAATTACCCTATCTAACAACATTAGGGAACTCACACAGGCAATGGCATAATCATCTCGCATACAAAATCCTTACTGGCTTCACTTCATATAGCAGAAGTCGGTAAGTGAAAATACCCGAGCTATTCCCTGGTCTCTGTTGTTCTGCTGGTATAATGTTCAGACGAGACGAAGTGTATAAAACATGCGGGTCACTTATATATTACCCGATCCATCTATTAATTCGGACATTGCCCTGCCCTGTCCTAACCTATTAATTTTTTTTTAAAATAACATTTTGCCCTGCCCTGCCCCGCCCCGCCCCGCCCTGCCCCGCCCCATTTAAATTTTCCACTGCCCCGCCCCATTAATAGTATCCCCTGCCCCGCCCTTCCCCAATTGCCATCCCTATTCGGAGCACAACACAAATAGCGTCAAGTACACTATTTCAATGCCAAGTCCTATGCCATTAATGGTCATGATAAGAATACCCCCTTGTGGCTGAATCCATGGAAGTCCATACAAAAGCCAAATGCCACAATATAGGAATGTCACAATGTATGGAAATGGTGAGAACTTCTCCATTGATTTCTTCTTCCATGTATGAATAAATGTTGGCCTAATCAAAAGGTTAAAAAGGTCATACATCAATTAAGTTTTTTATACTGTATGCGTATATAAGTAAAACCAATTATAATTTGTTAATTGCACGTTTTTTTGGGGCGGGGTTAAGTAATCTTGAAAACAACTTATCGATATGAGAGATTTTAGGAAGGAAAGCGGAATTGACATTCATCAAGGGCGGGTTTAGGCCCTTTTACAGTGCACATGAACTCATGATCTTTTTGCCAAACTAGGTATGTATTTCGTAAAATTGATCTAATATTATTTATTGGACGTATGCTTCAAATATATTAAATTATGCACATGTTTGGATGCTCAATTATTTATCCAAAGGAACATGAATCGATTTTTACCTCGTACTTTTTTCTCACTATTTTAGCGGTACACTCACATTCTAAAAATTCTAAATCCGCCTATGACTTTCATGATATATATATAGTGGAGGAAAACCTTCAAACCAAATGACTTAAGAAATGAGAAAACTGACCAAAAACACCAACAGCAAAACGAGCATTATCTCTATCAAAACCATGGATGCATGTGAAGAGAAAGAGGGACAAATACTAGAACAAGAAGAAAATGTAAGAGGAATGAAATGGAGAGTGACAACCTTAATTATAATGGATTTAATTTAACTTATATACATCAATATTAATTTTAATTATGAAAATTCTTACACTATTAATAAATAATGTATAGAAGTTTAACTCGCATAGTAGTTGTGGATGGAAGAGGTTGTGGTTGCTTTTTTCCAAATAGTAAACTCAAAAGTGTTATACCATACAAGTCAACTATCCTTTGAATGACATGTATTGATGTTTGGTTGAGAACATGCGTAAAACAAAATATCGTAAAGACAGATGTGGATTTAGGATTTCTAGATATGAGTGTACTACTTAAAAAAGAAAAATAAATATAATAAGTGAGAATTAATCCCTATTCTCGTTGGTAAATAACTTAATTTTCAACCAAATGCACCATTCAACATTTTTAAAGCGTGGGTGCCAACAATTATCGCTTATAAATCCTTCCCAGCGTAAAGAGAAAAGAAAGGGATTATCATATAAATATATAGTCGGTCAAATTCATTGTTTACTTTTTTCTAGTCAGTATATATAAATTATACACAGTATTATACACACACACATACATATATATATATATATATTTAATTTAAGAGATTAGGTGAGCAATACTTGAATTAATTCCTAAAAAGAAAACAAAAAAACAAACAATAAGAAGATGATCCGTATGACTAGCAATCTATATTCAAAAGCCTCATAAAATTTGGGATAGAGAAATTAATTACTTTTTGCATGTATAATAAGTCAAAGTTACTTTTTTTTTCTTTTGCTTACACTGGATTCAAAGCCAAACTTATCCTTATCCTTAGTCAATTAGAATGGAGTAATTCCTTCACTGTTTCCATGGAGTAGTACTTTCACTTTAGTCGTTCTTAAGAAAAAATAAATGAAGTATATATTTTATAATTTTATCCACAATAATAAATTAAACATTTTTAAAAGTCTTAAAAAATAATTGTTGAAAATATTGACCCTAGTCCAGATTAACTAGACTTGTTAGACTAGTCTTTTCTTTATTTTGTATTGGGCCAGGCCCACATTTATTTTGTAATTATTCTTTACTTCTTCTTTCGTCATTGAAATTTTTACATTCCTATACCATATATGAAACCTTATCACCCTCCATGTTTAAGGTTTGATTTAATTATATTTAGTATACCAAATTATCAAATCTATACCATAATTAATTTAGGATTATAATTAATGGGCAGTTTTTTACTCCTTAATTAAAGGGGTATAATTAATGGACAGATTTTTACTCCTTAATTAAAGGTGTCCATATATCCCACGTTTCTCTCTCCCCATCATTTGTAACCAGCCGTTTCCCCCTCCCCTTTCTTCCTCTTCTCCCTTCCTTCTTCTTCAAATTGTAGAATTCAGATCTTCGAGATTCAACAAGTCGAAATTGCTACATTCAGTTCTTCATCGTTTTCAGAAATTGGCGATCATATATATGTTCTTCATCTTTTCTTCTCTCAAATCCACCATTGACAGCCATTAAAAAGCTTGAAAGCTTGAATTCAAATTTGGGTTTTCAAAAATCATTATTTGTTTGGATTGGGTGTTGTTGAAAATAATCGGGAATATGGTTTGGAGTTTATATCTCAATTTTGAGGGTTTTTGGTGAAGATGGGACTTGGTTTTGACTGATTTTCAGATTGAATCTCGAAGAAGAAGAAGAAGAAGAAGAAGAAGTCGAAGAAGAAGAAGAAGAAGAAGAAGAAGAAGAAGAAGAAGAAGACATATTACAGAAATTGTAGATAAATTGTAGTTAAATTGTAGTTAAATTGTAGATTGTGTCCAGAATGTAGGTAATGTATAGTTTTTTTGTAGACAAATTGTATTCTAAACATCATAATAACTACATTTAATATAACTACAAAATTTTCTATTCATCTACAAAAATTCTACAAAAAAACTAAAAATAAACTACAAAGTCAAACAGATCTCAATATCGTATCACCCAATTCTCATTCGATTGTAGTTTAATTGGGATTTTCGACATAATTGCGTTTTTTGCAGAAGATTTGTAGAAGTTTTAGTCATTTTTAATTTGTGAAAACAAAAAACAAAGCATCTACAATCAAAATACAAATAATCTACAATTTATCTACAAAATATCTACAAACTGGGTACATTGAATAGAAAGAGACGAAAATTAATACAGCGTGATTTGCGTTTGAAAATTTCTGAAAGAATCTTTAATTCCCCAATATTAGCGCACCTAAATAAGGAATTTTAATACTACAATGATTCCTTATTTAATGAAATATCTGAAAGAATATTTACTTCCTTAATTTTAGCGCCTAAATAGGAAGATTATATCTACTAAGATTCTGTATTTAATGCATTATATCTGTTTTGTAAAAAAACTATTAACAGGGCGGGTAATTTTCAAATCATGAACATATTTAGTAATATAGTTTCCTATATGGTATAGGAACGAAAATGTCTCTTCTTCATTTGTATAGCTGGGCCGGGTCACAGATAAAGTGACCCAACAGGTATGATACGAACTTAACTTGTATATTTTACACATAATGAAAGAAAGCTTTCCATTCTCTTTCTACCACAGTAAGCCCTAGCACAATTTCAATCAATTTCGTCGCATTTCCGCTGTTAACATGGTATCAGAGCCCGAAATCTCGTAGATCCGGTTGTCCCCCGCCGTCCGATGTTACCCCTCAAAGAGTATCACCGGGATTTTCGTCTGTTCGGGGAATGTTTTTTCTCAAATCGTCGTATTGTATTTTTTGAGATTGCTTGGGTTTTTGCTGCTCGTTTTTGGTCATTTATCTCCAGCTAGTCCCTGAAGTGCAAATTTTTTCGGTTGCAATGGTGTATCTGTCACGACCCAAATTCCCAACCTTAGGGATCGTGATGGCGCCTAACACCACACTTGCTAGGCAAGCCAATGTTAGAGGTCGATTAGCTATTTACCTTTGATTATCCATTTAAACATAATAAACAATTATAAAATAAACTTAAGCTACTGACTTTCCATGAATAATTCCAAACATAAAATAATAAATACTTAGATAAACCGAGCCACGAACTAATTATATAAGTAACTCTAGAACTATCCCAGGGCCTGGTGTCACAATTCACGAACTACTAAAGAATATTACAAATAATTGGCTGAAAGAAATAGTGTAAATGTTCTGAATATAATAAAACAGTTTTATAAAACTAGAAGAAGACTTTCGGGATCTGCGAACGCCGACAGATATACCTCTTGTCTCCGAATAAATGAATATCCGCTCTAAATATCTCTATTGCTGGTCGATACCTGAATTTGCAGAAAAGAGTGCAGAGTGTAGTATCAGTATAACCGACGCCATGTACTGAGTAAGTGTCGAGCCTAACCTCGATGAAGTAGTGACGAGACTACGACGGGACATTAACAACATATAACATGTGACAATAATATATACAATAACGCAACAAAACAATTCTACACGAACAAGAAAAATACAACTGAGACAATAAATATAAAGCAAGAAAGAAATCTAAACAAATAATTAAGTACTGCAACAACAATGAAATAACTCAGCCGCCTTTTCCAGGCCTCAGCTATAACAACCTCTCAAATGATTTCCAAGTTTCCAAACTTTAACTTTAAATAAAAGTAGTGCGAAAATATGAAAAATAGTAATATAAAATGATAGTTTTCAAATCTTGGTTTTTCTTTGAAAATCATTAAAAATATAGTTGTCCTCCCTTATTTCTCCTTGTTGCGGCGTGCAACCTGATCCCACCAAACATATCATATCAATTTATTCACCCATATCACGATCAATTTATTCACCCGTATCACAATCAATTATCCACCCTTATCACAATCCCCTTATCACAGCCCCCTTATCCCTGCCTTTCAAGTCAAAGCCTTTCACAATATTTATGTCTCAAAATTTTTAAACAGAACAAGTTTCACTTTAAATAACAGTAAAGGCATAATATGAAATAATGATATTAAAACAATGAGTGTTCCAGCCTTTATTTTATAAACTGTAAAACATGCATATTCTCCCTTATCATTGTCTAGTTGAGGCGTGCAACCCGATCCCACCTATTCACAATATCACAATCAATTATCCACCCTTATCACAACTCCCTTATCACACCAATTTTGTTTATTTCATCAAAAACTTTCACAGTTCAGGCCAAGCCTTTCACCACACTTTTATTTCAACAAATTTCAAACATAAATAATATAGCTCGTAAGCTTCAACCAATATCATTTCACAATAAAATAAACCAGAATATATGTAAACACCGTAACGCTGTCAACCCATCTTAGTCTTTATGTACCATGATAAAATCAAGAGAACATCCAAGACTTTTAATACACTTGCCACAACATTTGGCAACAATCAATTGAAACCAAAAAACTACGTAAACCTCAACAATCATAATACAGTTAAACGACATTCCTCATCACTTCCTCAATATTATCAAAAATGAAACACACACACACACACACACACACACACACACATATATATATATATATATATATATATATANCCCAGCTCAATCTTTATGTACTATGATAGAATCAAGAGAAACATCCAACACTGTTAACACACTTGTCACAATAATTGGCAACAATCAATTGAAACCAAACAGCCACGTAAACCTCAACAATCATAAAACAGTTAAAATGCATTCCTCATCACTTCCTCTCTCTCTCTATATATATATATAATTCGTAAAAACAATGCCAAACCACTCAACCGTTTTGTACCACAAGGAATCCAACTAAAACAACCAATACTCTTTCCAAAATAACTACAACAATATATAACAATAAAATAACAAGACCAAGTAGTCATAGAAACAATAATGGACACAGAACAATTAAGACAAGAATCAATTAACTTGGAAACGGGAAATGCATCATGCTTAATAGGCAAATTGGGTAGTGCATAGATACTCGTCACCTCACTATACACAACGCCCATGCATTTCACATAGCAAACAAGTGGGGATTCCTATTCCCTCAAGTCAAAGTTAGACCAAACACTTACCTCAATTTCGCAGGCCACTCACAACTCAATTATAACTTTTCCTTTAGAATCTTTCTCTAGCTTGCTCGAATCTAATCATAATTAACTCAATATCATTAATTAAGACTAAAGGAACTAACTTTATTGAAAAATATAATTTTTCCTAAGTTTTCTAAAAAAAGGTGAAAACCCGGCCCCGGGGCCCCTTGGTCTAAACTCGGGGTTCAGACCAAATTACGTTTACCCATGAACCCATGAACCCAAATATACAATTAGTTTTGAAATCCGACCTCAATTCGAGGTAAAGATTCGATTTTTATAAAATTCCCCAATTCTACCCAAACCCTCAATTTTTACCATGAAAATTCTTAGTTTTTAATTTAAAAGTGAAGAAAAACAATGGGTAATTGAAGAGAAAAGTTTAGAATTGATTACCTATGACTTGGGGATGATAATTGTTGAAGAAAATCGTTCTTAGGACTGTAAACTTAGAAAATAAGGTGAAGAAGAAGGTTTGCCCGTTTTTAATATATTTTCTGCCAGCTATTCTGCCTCGTTTCTTGTGCCAAACAATCTCGAAACTCGGTTTTTATGTGTCCAATGGATTCTTTGTGAAATTATAGTCAAGTTAGGCTTTTGAATCACTCAATTTAACCTTATAATGAAGGATATATGTAAGTTTTAATATTTGCAAATAGTGAAGATTTTTAATACGCCGTCAGGGGCAATTTCATAATTAACCTGAAAAATCTGGCAACCTTAGTAAAATGCCCATAAAACCCTCATACGATGTCCAAATTCGATGATTATTTTTGCTACGGGTACGTAATTACGATACAGATCTAATACTTCATTCAAAACAGAAATCGGAGCTCATTTGTTCAATATGATATCATTTATGTTTGAAGAAACGACGTCGAAGCATAAGAAAGAACGAGCGCAACACAACCCAAACCTATTTGAAACTCACCCGAGCCCTCGGGGCTCTTAATCAAACATGCACGCAAGTCTAAAAGCATCATACGGACTTGCTCGTATGATCAAATCATGAAAATAACATGTAAAACTACGAATTAAACCTCAAAACTCATTATTTTCCTCAAGAACACTTATAGTTCATAACTTTTCAACCGGATGTCCAAATCACGTCAAACAAACTCCATTTTCCACCAAATTTCACAAGCAAGGCCTAAATATCATAACAAATCTGTACCGGGCTCCGGAACCAAAATACAGGCCCGATACCAATGATTTTAAACATTAATTCTTTTCTTTATTTCATAAATATTTTAGCAAAACAATTTCTTTCAAAATTGATTTCTAAGGCTTGGGAACTCGGAATTCATTTTCGGGTATACGCCCGGGTCTCATATTTTACTGCGGACCTCCCGGGATTATTGAAACACAAACCCGAGTCCGTTTACTCAAAATGTTGACTCAAGTCAACTAAAACCAAATTTTTAATTCTAAAATTATTATTTCTTATATTTTTCACATAAAAGCTTTCCAGTTTCACGCCTGGATTGCGCACAAAAATTGAGGTAGTTAAAATTAATCTTTTTATGGATAATAATTCTAAAATGGAGTCTAAATTCATAAAATGACCCCTTGGGTCATCACAGTATCTCCACCTTCAATTTGCCTAATTTTGAAGTCGTCGCTCTTCTGGATTTTCGGAGCATAGATGGGTAAATTCTTTTCATTTCAAGGTCGTACTCTTCCGGTTGCGAAGAGTTGTGGTATATTCTTTCCTTTGTTTACTGTTTTCATCTTCGATTGCATGACTTAGGGTTTATCAGAAGTTTTTAGTCAGAAATCGACATTTTGTGTGGTTGAGTCTGCCTATTTTTGAATTTTTTTGTATGATGGCTATCTCGTCGGGTACCTCCTCTTCTTCTGTGAATAATTCCACTCCACTTGAACACACTACTATGAGTCGTCTTCCTTTTCATCCTGATGATTATACACATCTATGCCACCCTCTATATGTGCATCCTTCTAACCTCTTAGGTTCTTATTTGGTCACTGAGCCTTTTGATGGCTCATGTTGTGGGAGTTGGCAAAGGTCTACGTTAGTGGCTTTATCAGTTAGTAACAAGCTGGAATTCATTCATAGAACTTCAAAGAGACCTCCAAATTCTTCGCCAATGGAAGAGATGCAATGATTTAGTTGTTGCATGGCTGGCTAACTTTGTGACCAAGGAAATTCATCGTACTGTTGTTTATTCTGAATTTTCCAAAGACATTTGGAAGGAGCTTGAGACCAGATATGGGAAGGTTGGTGGGGCCAGGGTCTTTGAGTTAAAAAATGAGGTGGCTCATATCTCTCAAGGTGCCCTTGATATTACTTCCTACTTCAACAAACTAAAACAACTTTGGGATTAATTAGCCTCTCTTTCTGCCAATTCTGATGATAGGTGCACATGTGGGGGGTAGTATTAGGTCTGAGGAAAAACAAAAGGTCTATCAGTTCCTCATGGGATTCAATGACACTTATGTTCAAGTCAGAAGCAACATATTGATGATCAAGCCCCTTCCTTCCATTGACACAGTCTACAGTATTCTTCTAAGTGATGAGAAACAGAGCCAGGTGTCTACTGGATCTCATTTCTCTTCAGAGTCTGCTTCCTTCAATGCTGGGTCTTCTAAGCAGCATTACACTCCCAGGATGAGTTTTGATAATCAAAGGGTTGCACTTACATGCAAATATTGTAAAAGGCCTGGGCATACCATTGATAAGTGTTACAAGCTCCATGGTTATCCACCAAATTTCAAATTCTCTAAGACAACTGGTCCCAGGAAAGCTGCAGCACATAGTGCAGTTGATACTTCTACATCTCAGGCATGTATGTCTCATCCAAATGGTGGTGTTGTCCCAGCTGGTTTCTCTAGTTCTTCCTCTGCTTTTCTTAGCCTGACAAGGGACCAATGTTCTCAGCTGATACAACTTTTGCAACAAACTCATGTCACTCCTGATTCTTCTCAGTCACTCATGGCTTCTGCACATTTTGTTGGTAGGATAGCCACTCATAGTGTTCTTCTTAAGCATGCTTTATTTTCACAAGTTAGTATTTCTGATTGGATCATTGATTCTGGGGCATCTGATCATATGACCTCTCTCAAATCCCTCCTCTTCAATATTCAACCTCTTACCATTCCTTGTCTTGTTTCTCTCCCAAATGGTTACAAAGTTAAAGTTACAAATTCTGGATCCTTAACTTTGTTCCCTAATTTCACTCTTCACAATGTATTTTATGTTCCTAGTTTTCACTACAATCTATTCAGTTCATAAATTAGTTGATCAGTTTGATGACATTGCCCAGTTTACTAAGGTTTTATGTGTATTACAGGGCCCTTCTCTGAAGAAGCCTCTGGCTCTTAGTAAACTGGACAATGGGCTCTACAAGCTGCAAGTACCCATGTTTAGGCCTGATAACTGTGTTTCAAATTCTGTTTTTTCTTCTGCATGTACTGTTTTTGGTAGTTCTGTTTTTTCCTCTTGCAATTTTGCACCTGTTGTTTCCTCTTGTAATTATGCACCTACTATTTCTAATAAAATGGATATTGTTTGGCATTTTAGACTTGGTCACATACCATTTTCTCGAATGAAAGGCATTCCTAATCTTGGTCCTTGTCTATCTTCTAAACAGTCATTTCCTTGTCCTGTGTGTCCTTTATCTAGGCAAACCGGACTCCCTTTCCCTGATAGCACCATTCATTCTACTGCTCCTTTTCAATTGATCCGCATTGATACTTGGGGCCCGTACCACTCTTTTGCTTCCCATGATGCCAAATATTTCCTTACCATTGTGGATGATTATTCCAGAGTTACTTGGACCTATTTGATGGGTGCTAAGAGCAATGATTTTGATATACTCAAAGCTTTCATTGCTATGGTTGACACTCATTTTCATACTCATGTTCAAACAGTTACAAGTGACAATGCTTTTGAACTAGGATCTAACACTCTTGGCTCCAAGTTCTTTTCTGACAAGGGCATAATTCACCAGATCACTTGTCACCATACTCCACAACAAAATGGTGTTATGGAGAGGAAACATAGAAATTTACTTGAAACAACTAGAACATTGTTATTCCAATCCAAACTTCCTATTTCTTTCTGGGTGATTGCATCTTAACTGCCACCTATCTCATCTATAGATTCCCTTCTCCCCTGTTACAACACAAAACTCCTTTTGAATTGCTCTATGGTTCACCTCCTTCTTATAGACTTTTGGTTGTTTGTGCTATGCTACTGTTCCTAGAGTTCTTAGAGATAAGTTTGATCCCAGGTCTGTCCTTGTATTTTTATGGGGTATGCTTTTACTAAAAAGGGTTACAAATTGTATAATCTTGCCTCCAAGTCTTGTTTTGTTTCTAGGGATGTTCAATTTCATGAACATATTTTTTCTTTCTCCCTCTGGTCCTTCCTCTTTTCCTTCTATGCTCACTTCTTCTCCTTTTTTTCCGACTGATTTCCATTCTAGCCCATGTCATGGTCCTTCTCCTTCTTCTCATTCTATTTCATCTTTCTCTGTCCCTTCTACCTGTTCTCCTTTACCTCATTCTGACTCTCCAACTCCAGCTCCTCCTGTTGCTGCTTCTGTCAGGAGGTCCTCCAGGCCTCATAATCCTCATAGCTATCTTCAAGACTATGTTTGTTCCATTCCTTTCTCTTCTCCTTCTTCCTCTCTATCAACTTCCACTTCTTCTCCTACTTTGGCTGAACATGCCACCTATTCTCAGGCTGCTTGTATACCTGAGTGGAAGGAAGCCATGACTAAGAAATTTGAAGCCTTGGAGGCTAATGACACTTGGTCCATTGTTGAGCTTCCTCCAAGCAAGAAACCCATTGGTTGCAAGTGGGTGTATAAAGTCAAACAAAAGGTTGATGGGAGTATTGAGAGATATAAGGCTAAATTGGTAGTTAGGGGGGACACTCAGGTTGAGGGTATTGATTTTCATGAAACTTTTTCACCTGTTGTGAAAATGTCCACCATCAAGACCCTGATTGCAGTTGCTGTTAAGTAGCATTTGCCCATGTTTCAGTTGGATGTCAACAATGCTTTCTTACATGGTGATCTTGATGAGGAGGTATTTATGAAGTTTCCTCCTGGTTACATTGTTTCTTCTCCCTCCTCTTCTGAGCAGGTGGTTTGCAAATTGCAAAAATCTCTTTATGGTCTTAGGCAAGCCTCAAGACAGTGGTATGCCAAACTCCCTCAAGCCCTGTTTTCTAGAGGTTATCATCATTCCCTTAATGACTATTCCATGTTCACCAAGGTTTCTGGGGATTCTATTGTGGTCTTAGCAGTATATGTGGATGATATTATTTTAACTAGGACTGATACGACTGAGATCTCCGCCCTCAAGTCTTTCCTCCACCAATAATTCAGAATCAAAGATTTGGGTTCTCTCAATTATTTTTTGGGTATAAAAGTTTTCTATTCAGCATCTGGGGCTCTCTTGCATCAGAAAAAGTTTCTTCATGACCCCCTTCAAGAGTTCCATTGTTCTGATGTCACACCTGTGCTTTGTCCCCTTCCTCAGTCAGTCAAGCTCAAAGCCAAGGAAGGTGTTCCCCTTCCTAAACCTGAGGTGTACAGGTCTTTGGCTGGAGGCTGAACTTGCTCACCCATACCAGGCCTGACATCTCTTTTGATGTGCAAAATCTTTCTCAGTTCATGCAGTTCCCTTGTGTGCCTCATTTGGAGGCTGGTTTGCATTTGCTGAAGTACTTGAAGGGCAATACTGAGTTTGGAATCTTCCTCAACAATACCCCTGATTTTTCTGTTGCTGCTTTCTGTGACAGTGACTGGGTTGCTTTCCCAGACACTAGGAGATCTGTCACATGCTTCTGTGTACTCTTGGTTGGTAGTCTTGTGGGCTGGAAGTCTAAGAAACAACCTGCGGTGTCCATGTCTTCAGCTGAGGCTGAATATAGAGCCATGAGCAAGGTTGTCAGTGAGATTACTTGGCTGCACAAGTTACTCTTGGATTTGGGTATTTCTTGTTCTTCTGCTATTCCTTTGTTCTGTGACAGACAAGTTGCTATTCACATTGCCAAGAATCTTGTTTTTCACGAAAGGACTAAGCACATTGAGTTGGATTGTCATCTGGTCCGAACCAAGCTTGCTGAAGGTCTTATTCAACTGCTTCACACCTCATCCTCCTCTACTCAGCTGGCTGATATCTTCACCAAATATTTTGGTTGGTGCTGCTCATCATGGTTTCCTCTCCAAGTTGGGGGTTTTGCCATCCTCCAACTTGAAGGGGGGTGTTGGAAGTATTGACCCTAGTCTAGATTAGTTAGACTAGTCTTTTCTTTATTTTTGTATTGGGCCAGGCCCACAATTGTTTTGTAATTATTCTTTACTTCTTCTTTCTTCATTTGTATAGCTGGGCCGGGTCACAGATAAAGTGACCCAACAGGTCTGATACGAACTTAACTTGTACATTTCACATTTTACTCATAATGAAAGAAAGCTTTCCTTCTCTCTTTCTACCACAGTAAACCCTAGCACAATTTCAATTAGTTTCGTCTCATTTCCGCTGTTAACAATAATTTGGTGAAATGAGTAGTTAATGATAAGGATAAAACAAGAAAAAAGAGATTGTCCTTCTCCTGATTTAGTATAATGGACAAGTGAAAATGAAAATGTATTTTTATGGACAAATAAAAGTGAACAGTGAGAGTACATTTTTTCTTTTGGATTTGAATTACATTTACTAATTCCATAATATATTGTAGGAAATTGGCTACTACATTGAAAAAATAAATCAAATACATAAGGATTGTGCAAAAAATTACATAATTAATATCCTTTAAAAAATCGCATGAATAGTACCTATGAAATTATCCAAGTTTTCGTGTGATGATCCTCCAGCTCGTATTGCATTCTCTAACATCTTTTTCACTTTCTTGATTGCATTTCTAAATTCATCACTTGATTTTCCATACATCAAATGGTGTATTTTCTCCAATACTTCGTCCTTAGTGACTGGATTTTTATCGCACAAATTAAGTCCGATGTTCCAATCATCAATCACTAAATTTCGATTAGTGAATTGATCGGTGAGCAAAGGGAAACAAAGCAACGGAACTTGACACCAAATAGCTTCCAAAATCGAGTTCCAACCACAATGAGTCAAGAATTCTCCGATTGCAGTGTGGGTCAACACTTGTTTCTGACAACACCAAGGTACTATCAAACCCCGACCACGAGTCTCACCTTCAAAGTCTTCCGGTAATGGGTTCTGGTCATCGGAGCTAACAATCGGGTCGGAGCACCCAAATAAAACTAACTTTACTAATGATAAACCATAAGCTATTTCAACAAGATTATTTTTGGTAAGATGTGCATAGCTACCAAATGACACATACAAGACAGTTGCATGTTGTTGTAGGTCGAGCCAATGGGTGCAGTCAAACTCGGACCACATGCTCGTAGCCACGTCATTCTTAGTGAACTCGGGTGAAAAGACGGGACCTATTGTGAAAAATGGCTTTTCGATTTGTAGAGCTGATATAGTCTCGGGTTCGAGCTCTCGGATAGTATTACACAAGATAAAGTCAGCACTTCTTACATCTTCAAAGGCATTGAAAATAATTTGATGACATATTGAGGTTGTGTCTGTTTCTTGAAGATATGACATTAGATCCTTTGGTTTGATTGATTGGACTCCTGGTATGTAGTCAATCACGTCCTCACGTTTGTCTATTGTCACTTAGCAAAAGAAACAAATGAGTTCAATAGTAAAAGTACATATTAATTAGCAAAACTAAACGAATTGCAGTCAGTGGCGGACCCAGAATTTTGTGCAAGCGAGTTCAATCTTAAAAGTACATAACTTTAGTCGTAAAATAGTAGTTGTCAAGTAGGTTTAAATAAAATATTTATATAAAATTTACGTAGCTTTAACCTAATTTATACATATATACAATATTATTTTTTGATGAAACGGGTTCAGCTGAACCCACTTGCCATCACGTGCGTCCGAGTTCAATGAACTTAGGGAGGCTTACCAGTACAACCAAAGTGGCCATTCAACTTCAAGAGATGAAGATGATAATAAAGGGTAAAAATCAAAGCTGGCTCTGTCCAAAAAGATATGTACAAAAGTCCATATTTCTTGGCCAATTTTCCTGGAAACACAAAGAAAGAATCAGCAATCAAGCAATTCACACGAGGATCGATTTTTGACTCCATAATTTTCAGTAAAGCTTCCTCTACATGAGCCGAGAAGACATATAACAAAGCAGACATGAATTGGTCATGGTTCAATGACCGGTCGAATTTTACTGGAAGTCCATCAGACACCGTCATGTAACGTATATCTAGCCCGAGACCTCGATAGCTAGAAAATATATCGTCCTGACTATTCTTTTGAGTGATCTGATAGTGTGTAAATTGTGTGTTGATGAAAGTAATAGTGAAGCCTTTTTGTGCAAGTTTGATGGTTAGATGGATTTGTGGGAATAACATGGCCTTGTAGTGGATAACATACTAATATTGCATGAGGCTTTGGTCTTGAATCAACCATTTTTGTCATAATTGTTTTAGGTTGAAGAGGTAATGAAAGAGAACTAAGTTTTGTAATGAGTGACCATATGCCTTAATTTTGGAAATGATACTATAGGAGAATATTATGCTTTCTAATATTAAAAGTCGTGTCCGTTATCATATTCTACTGTTGTTACTATTATTTGTTATTTGATTGCTTTATTTTTACTGTTTCTTGAGCCGAGGGTCTATCAGAAACAGTCTCTCTATGTTTATTAGGTAGAGATGAGGTTTGCATACACACAACCCTCCCCAGACCGCACTTATAGAATTATACTGTGTTTGTTGTTGTTCGTTGCTAAATTATTAAAAGTTAACTTGTGAAGGATAAGTGTATGTGGAATTAAATGACCATACCCCAAAATTCATTTATTTTTTAAAATAAAGTTCATATAGAAAAGAAAAAAAAATTTAGTTTCTATGTAAATAACTAGAGGAGGCTAAAGTATAAGAGTTAATTTCTTTAATTGTGATTTAAATTAATGAAACTGTACATTAAAGTCACATACTCCCTCCATTTAAATCTATTTGAACTTTTTCAAAAGGATCAATTTTGTTTTAACTGTGAACTCAGACATAGATTCTTTAATTTGTTTGAAATAAAATTTATATATTTAGAAATTATGTAATAATACTATATGTTACAATAGTTAAAAACTGAAAATATTTAAACTTATTTATAAAAAGTATGATCAAAGAAAATTTTATTTGACTCCCTAAATGGTATTTTTTTAATTTTATAATTGTAACAATAAAATCATCTAACCATTTAAGAGTATATCAAGAATTTTTTTCAAACATCAAGTCTTTGTATTTTACTTCTATATAGGGAGAGGTCCAAACTTCGAAGACTTGATCCAGTGCCTTGAATTCAGAGTTTTTAATTCCATCTTTAGTGCTGAAAAAGAAATGATATACTACTCATTGTTTTGTTAAAATCAACATGCAATAGTTTTCCACATGTGTGATTCAGGGGTGGCAAACTGGCGGGTCAGATCGAATATGAGCGGATTGAAATAAGTAATGCAAAATGGTTAAAATGTTTGACACGATCCATATTTAATATGGATAGAAAACGAGTTAACCGACAAATAATATAGATATGAAAAACTTACAAAATATGTCTCAAATAAGTCTTAACTTATCAACATCTAGCCATTGGTTATAGAGTTACCAAAATTAGCCAAGTACATATAAAAATTGAAAAATCAAATAAATAGGTTTACTTTTTCTCAAAGAACCACATGCAAAAATCACCTTCCATATTTTTAATCGTGATTAACAATATTAGATGCAAGACGAAAAGGAAATGGATTAGGTAGCAAATAAGGTGATGAAATACAAAATATATATATAAAATATTCTAAAAATCTAAGCAAAAAAGAAACTTTTTAAATGTGTACAGTTGAAATTCATTGAAAATATATAGATAAATCAATATACAAAATTTGAGGAAGATTGGAGGTGATTTGGACTGGTTTTGTATCAAAATTCGTAATTAAATCGAGTTAAAAAAATTCGTCTGCGACACATGTATCAAACATGTATCACGCATGTATCTCACACACAGATATACATGGATATACATGTGATACACAATTGATACAAATATGATACATAAATGATACACTGGGTGATACACATATCATTTTTTTCCATATTCAGTTTTTACTTCGAAGTTTCAATTCAAACCACCTCAAAACTTCACCAAATCATCCCAAAACTGATATTCAAGTTCCTTAAGTTGTACTCAATCTATTCTAATAACACCCACTCAAAAGAAAGAAAGAAAAAATTTGATTTTTTTTGCTACAAATAGCTAATTGGCTAATATTAGTAATATTTTATGAATTGGCTAATTTTTGTAATGAGCTACTTATAAATGGACATAGCTGGTAGTTTCCCTATGAATATCATATTATCCATGGCTTCTTGAATATGATCACTTTTGAGAAAAATTTTAGTCTTTCAAACTGGAATAAGTACCATTTGGCAGTCGTTAGAAAGATAGATCGCACTAGTGGATGATGAATTTGACCTTTCAATGGTCAAATTCACCCCGTAATAGTGCGCAAACAGTAGTATAGATGGTTAAAGTTTACCCTTCAAAAGAGTATAAAGTGATTAGTTAAGAAGGGCATTATAGTTGAGGAATCTGAACCTTTGAATGGTCAGATTCATCCTCTAAAAATGCCTGAATAATCAAAGTTTCTATATAGTTTAGAATCATGTTAGTATTAGCATTAGGGTAGATGAGTTTGACTTGTTGATAGTTTAACTCACCCCATGACAGTGCATAAGCAGTAATCTAGCTTGCTGAAATTATCCTTTCAAAGGATATAAAGTTTGTAATTAAGAAAATCCTTAAGGAAAGGAATCCGAGTTCGCACAATGGTCGGATTTACTCCTCAAAGTGCTAATAGTGATCAAAATATTTGATTTAATACTAGTCGGAATAGGTATGACTATAAAAACGAAGTAGCATCATCGGACTTGAATCTAACCCCCTTCCCATGGTCAGATTCAGTCCAGCCTAATGCATAACAAGACTTCGTTGCAATTTGACACCATTAGAACCGAAATCTGACCCCTATAATGATCAGATTCATTCTCCGAAAAGTGCCTAAAAATCAAAGCCACAGTATAAGTATGGGTTGAATTGTCATAAAAAGGACCTCTATGGAATTGAGTTTGACCTCTTTTATGGTCAGATCCAGTCCATGAAAAGGCAGTAGCCCGTTCTGTTAAAATGTTGTAAAAAATATCATCAAGGCCGAGTCTAACCTCCTTCATGGTATGACTCATCCTATACATGCCTGAAGGTCTTGTGTTGCTACTGTCCAAACAGTAAATTTTTGGGACTTATAGCTTTAGACTAAAAGATGTTCTTATTTGTGTTTCCTTGGTCACTGAAGAGATTCAGTAAGCAAGTCTCCATATAGATTTAGACTTAGTTTAGTATTGGCATTATGAGATTAAAATTATGACCAATTCATGGTCAGATTCACATCAAAAGAATGCATAAATGATTCTACTTTTAGCACATCTTAGCATAGCACCATCAGGTTTAAACTCGACCTTTTTTCATGGTCCTGTTTGGTCTGGTGAGTGCCTAACACACCTAATCATGTTTAGGTGTTTTACAGATTACAAAGAGAGGCTCTAGTATATGGGCCTGAAGGAATTTCGGTCAGACACATTAGCTAAAAACTTCATTTTTTTAGTTTTCTCTTTTTTGGAAAATATACCTTGGTAGTAGTAGTCTGTATCTATTTTCAGGATTATGTAATTTAAAGATTGGACTGTACATCTAATTTCAGTTCTGTTCATATTCTTGAAGTCTTCGAATTTATATTTCTTCTCTGTTCTAAAAGTAATACAATGATATTAGATAAAAGGAGCGTATGAACTCTGTATAAATACCTCGCTGGATCCTTGAAAATAGTTATTTCAAAATTCAGTAAGAGCTTTGACATAAATGGAGTCAGTAAATCATCTTTTAGTCTATTTCGTGTCTTATAATCAGCTAAAAATAACGTATAAACGTGTGTGAATTTTGACCTTTTAAACAGGAGCTTAGGCTGTTTTAAAATCAGTAAGGATTGTTGTTTCAAAAAAAAAAATATTGTTTCGTTAGAAATTATAATGTTCTGAAAAGTAGAAGTGATTTTACCTCGCCAAATTCATTCCGGAATTGATAAAGTACTCTAGATTCACGTTTAGGCTGTCTAAAAGTGGAGAGAAAAACTGGAAAAAATCTGTTGTGTGTGTATATGTGTTTTGATTACCATGTTTTCCTATTTATTCATCAAATTGAAAAGTAAGATCATTAAGATTTAATTGAATTCCCTAAACTAGCGACCTCCCAATAAATTAGTCATAAATAGAATTGGCCAAAAGGGTTAAATAATTAAGGGGCTAAAAATGGCCATAGCCCAAGCATCTTGTCCTTTAGACTAAGTGAATTTAAGCTTAAATAATCTTCGATATATCCTTTAGGTTGAAAAATACACCTTTAGATTAAAATTTAGTAAGTAATCAAATATTATTCCAAAACTGCCATAACCTACACTCGGGAGTGGCAACCCATGCCCCCGACCCTTGACTCCAAACATTAACAAAATGTACACAACAAACATGGGTGCATTTCATGTGACGTGTTTGTTGTGTGCTCAAAAAAAACAAGTGCACGCCATCGTGACTTGTTTAAGATAAATTCATAAACGTCCTAATTGATTTTAAAACTAAAATGATCCCTAAAATAGAAAACATAAAGAATAATCGAACATCGCCACAAATGGGCATTATAAAACTGTCACGACCATAGTCTTGACTATGTAATCTACACTCGGGCGCGACAACTCATGTCCCCGTCTTAAACTTCAAATCATAATAAAATTACGTGTTGCAATTACGGGTGCATTTTATGTGGCGTAAATGTAACACGTCCAAAAGCATAACAAGTGCACGTTTTTGTGACTTGTTTTCAAGATTAATCCATACTATTAAAAGCGGCTATATTTCAAAGAGTTTTAAATATAGGTTAAAACACGTAAATAATCGGATAATTTAGGCCAAATAATAATAGTTAAGCGACCATGCTAGAATCACGGAACTCGGGAATGCCTAACACATTCTCTCGGGTTAACCTATGACACCGGGGAATTACGCTTTTTCTCCCGCCTCGGCTTCGCGGATGGAAGGAGGGCGAGAGCGTAGCACGCACGCTCTATGCTTTTCGCTAGCTTTCCCTCTAGTAAAAGATTAGCTCGTACCCTCTCTCTATGTCTAGGGATTCCTGGGGCATGAGTTAAGCATATAGTTGATTGCTCTTACAAAATTCCTTACTCGGATTTTTTGTCGCAGACAAATCAAAACAGAGTCAAATCTTCCTCGGTTTGGGATTTTCAATAAAACGGTGTCCCGGAACATCGTCAAAAATCCGTGTGACAACTCTGAAATAATAAATAAATCCCAAATCCGAATAATGTCACTTAAAGTGGAAAAACTCCCTTATTATCCTTCATCAATACGGGATAGTGAAAAGGAGGTGTGACAACTATTGATTGGCTCAAATGATATTCATGATATTTCTATGACCATCACGTGAAAATGTATTTCATGTAGGTTGCTAGATGAATAATGATTTCATTGGCGACCTATTCGACTTTTAGTGGTGACATAGTCAACATTTAATGGTGACTAAAGTTTCTATACAAAATGAAAATTATTACATGATAAAAAGATTCAAAAAACATATTTTTAGGTAGATAGACCGATGAATAATGACTTTAATAACGACCTATTCAACTTTTAGTGACGATTATAGTTGCCACAAAATGTCATCACTTACGCGACTAAGTACGCCATAAACTTAAGTCTATTGTTAGGCCTCTAAAAGTCGAAATATTGCAACTAAAATTAAAGTCGGCAAGGTAGGTTGCCATTAGAAGAGGCAACTTACCATGCCGGCTTTTAGTGGCTAGGCGCATGAAGTTTGACGGAGAAGGTGATAGTTGTCGGTATGGCGCACGCAAATTTGTTTTCAGGTTAACCGATTCAAAACTACCCTAACCCAACCCCTTATCACCGGGAACGGAGATTCTCAAAGGCGGAGCTTCCGGTGGAGTTTTTATTGTCACTAAACCCGGCATTGCTAAAACGCAAAATGCAAAAACAAAAAACAGAAACTGTGCTTAGACATTTAATTAATCAAAAATCGCCCACTCTGTTTTTTTAAATTAGTAATTTGAGAGATTAGGAAAAAGAAACTGGAGATTAAGATGAGATTAATTCGTAATTAATAAAATTGATAACTTTGAAAGAACAGTTGAGTTTGAAGTAACGAAGAGAGTGGACTGATGTTTAAAATACCAGCTAAATATCAAGCCAACTCAAATAAGAGTCGACTATAAATATCTACACTTCTCCTTTGACCACCATGATAAACAATTTAACTTTCATTTTTATTTATTTTGTTCGTGTAAAGTTCTATATGTTCTTTCTCTATGAGAATTTTATCGAAAAACATAGCGACAAATATTTGGATGTATATGTTCTATTCAAAAACATATGGAACCTTAGACGATAAATAATTCCACTTTTTCATAGAAGTCGGAAGATATTGCTCACTTTTTTGAGTGATGTGCGGATGTTGTGCATCTTTGCAACTGATGTGCAAGTGTTGTGCATTTTTTGTGTGCATATAATCATTGTTTCAAATGCATCGAAAAGATTGTGTAACTAACCAGAACTAAATCATCTACTGTAGAATGGATTAAGGTTAATTAATTTCAATAAGGGAGCTATATAAAGTTCCATTCTTCTGTACCTTCATAGACTGGTGGATGGTACAAGAATAAAATTTATTGGTTACACTTTCTTTCTTCTCGTTTGCTTACCTTGTATTTGAAGAGTGAATACCTCACTTGAATCAATTTCAATTCTTCAAAGATGCACTATTTGGATGCAAAAAGAAACTGGTGGGACAATGCTCCCGGATGCCATACCTAGCCATATTCCTACATTATGGTATTAGGATCTTGTACGGACTTTTGTACGTCCAGCCTCACATGATCCATGTCTTGACAACTCGTGTACTGGGGCTCGCCATTGAAATAGCATTTCTAATTATATGTAGAGTTAATACTCTAAAACTCCCCTACACTATTACAATTTATCAGTTTCTTATTTAAATTATCTAGTGTCCACAAAACTCCTTGAACTGCATTCCTTTAGTTATTGAAAAAACCCTCGTTGTTTTTTTTGATAAAATGTGCGAGATAACTCGTCTAAAGGTGCTTGGAAGATAAGATTATCGATAAAAATGGCCCCACCTGACATACTCTAATGGCTAATTAGTGTTACAAAATTTAATTTGTTTCCACGTTCTATTTTTTTATATTCCGTAATTTGTTTCTCTATTTTTCATCATTATTTTTTATCTTTTAACTTTCTTGTTCCTTTCTCTTTATGGATTCCATCCAAAATTTTTATTTCTTCCTTAATTTTTTCTTTGTTTATTTCTCCATAATTTCTCTATTTTGTCAAGCCCTAGTTTCTTTAATCTCAAAATCTCGTACTAAACCAAAATTTATAGTGAAATCGAAGGTTTATGTGAATATTGATCTAAAATGACTCGAAAAAGAGAAAAACTTGTAGTGTCCCAGTACCCAGCAGAACCGCTGCAGTGTTCACTATTCTGCTGCAGCGTTTGTCATTTCGCTGCAGCGGATTTCCAACCGCTGCCCCCTTGCCAAACTTCAGAGTGATGATTTTTGAGGCAATGTTCACCGCTGACCGCGTTGTTTTTCCGCTGCAGCGATTTCTCCACCGTTGCAGTGTTCAATATTATGTTGGGGGCATTTGTCAAAAATCAGAAAGTCAGCCAAAGTGGGGTTTTACACTTTCGCGGTCAGCGGCACTTTTTCGCTGCCACGTTTTAACCACCGTTGCGGCGCTTCAATATTCCGCTGGGCGCGGAATGGGGAATCAGAGAGTCTTCAAGGTCCAAGACAGCTTCAACGGCCATTATTCTGCTGCAGCAAAAGCTAATCCGCCGCAACGCTCAGAAATATGCTGGGAGCGAAATCTCAGTAGGGGCAATTTTGTTCAGTATTTTCAGCATAGTATAAATACATCTTTTTCTCATTTTTAGGGCACAGTTGTTAGAAGGAACACGTGAATAGTAGTTTTTGTCTATTTTGAGTAATTTTAGCGTAGTTCTTAAAATAATTCTTAAGTTTCTATCTTGTAATTTACATTTATGGGTTCAATTTCATCATCTATCTTAGTTTCTTCTTCAATTATGAGTAGCTAGACCCTTAAGATAGGGTTGTGACCCAACCCTAGTGTGGGTAACTAATGGGTCTTTCATTTTAGGATGAATTTGTGATTGGATGTTTGATTTTTAGTCTGATTTAAGCATAATTCTCAGATTTAGTGGTTGCAAATACTATTTCATGCCTTAATAACTAGGGTTAATCTTGAGAAAGATGACCCAAGTCTAGGTAATTAGGCTAACAAGGTATTGGGGTGAACTCAAGAGATTGATAGCCCCAGTAAAAGGGTGGATGCTAGATATAGCTACACCCGACTCGAGCCATTTTATTGATTTAATGAAACACCCAATTGTGCTTGAGAAGGCCAATTCGGGAAAAGTCACCCAAATTACCGAGAGGTATTGGGTGAGCAAATTAGCCTGAGGTTATGTCATTCAACCACAATTCACAAGGTTATCCTCGATTTTAGACCCCATTAGTCACTCGCCTAGGAGTAAGTTGCAATCCTAGTGCTTTTTATTACTTGAGAAAATCCACAAACATATCATAGCTAGCTAGTTAATAGTCTCTTTTAGTTCAAATCTTAGTATAATTATAAAACCCTTATGATGAGAAGTGTAATTAAGAACTTGAAACATCACTAGGTCAATTAGACACTCAACTCCCATTTGCATAGCTCCCTGTGGAAATCGATCCCGACCCATTCGGGTAAAAGTTGCTTCGACCCCTTCCTTGCTACTTATTAGTGGTATAGGTGGGCGCCGATCACGTTTGGCGCTGTTGTCGGGGAGTTATAACGGTGTTGACTATCTATTTGAGTAGTGGTGTAGATTGTTTTTCTTTCCTTCTTTTTGGTTAACTTGTGTGTTTCAATCAATACAGGTTCATATGGTTGATGCTTTAGGAAATATTATACCGGGGGAAGAGGTATATGATAAGGTAGAGGATGAATTGAATCAAGTGCCTCCACCTCCAAAACGGGACCGATAGGCCAATCCCAATGATGAAATTCCAGACCCTCCCCCGCCTCCTCCCAGAGTTGCTCCTCGGGTGCTTCCAAACGAGGGGTATGCAAGTGCAATTGTCCCACCCAGAATCCGGGCGGGCAACTTCAAAATCACTAATGTCATTTTGACACTCCTCGAGCAGCGTGGGTATTTCACGGGAGCTCCCCATCAAAATTCCTACAAGCACTTAAAGGGCTTTGTGGACACATGTTAGGGGAGCAAGCAAACCAATGTATCGGAGGATGCCTTGAGGCTCAGATTATTTCCTTTCTCTCTCTGAGGGAAAGCCCTGGATTGTCTTGAACAACTCCCTAATCATTCTATCTCTACATGGGATGAATTGGCGGATAAGTTCATTGCCAAGTATTTCTTCCCTGGTCACATGGTCGCTTTGAGAGACGAGATATTGGCATTCAAGCAAGAACCGAATGAGACTCTTCATGAGATTTGAGAACTCTATAGAACTATGGTCAAAGAGTGCCCAAACAATGACATGACGGAGGCTATGATACAACAGACTTTCTACCAAGGCATCAATACTACCAATCAGTGTGTAGTCAACCAACTCGCTGGAGGCAACTTTATGAAGTTGACTTACACTGAGGCATGTGACATCTTAGATGAAATGGCTGACACTTCGTTAGCATGCCAGAGTAGGGCAAATGTGCCCCAGGGTGATCCAGGTGTTATTAATCTCCACAAAGAGCTTCAAGATCATGGGTAAGAAATTGTCGAGCTTACAACCACCATGAATCTACTTGCTAAGGTGCAACTTCAACAAATACAAGGGCTGAAGCAATTGCATTCTATGGAGGGGTAAATCTTTTGGTGATCAAGCGAAGGCCTCGTGGGAATAAAATGCAAAACAACAATGACCAATGCGACCAAGGAGTAAGTGGTTGTAATCAAGAGGATTCCTATGATGAGCAAAATGAAGATGTAGTGTATGCCAACAATTTTCAAAGTAAAAGGAACAATCAAGGGAACAACCAAAATTGGAACAACCAAAGTCAAGGTAATTGGAATAACAATAACAACTCAAGCAGTTGGGGGAACAACAATCAACAATGGGGTGGCAATAACAACAATTGGAGCGGGAACAACAATTGGGGTGGAAATGGAAATCGGGGGTCGGGCTTTCAAAGGCCCCCGATGTATCAACAACCCAACAATCCACCCCTCTTATCAATCACAAGGCCAAGATTCCTCAAGCGATGATATGGGTAGGATCGAGCATATGTTCAGACAAATGATGGAACGCAATGCAGATTCGGATGCTCAACTTGCCTCCCATAACACCTCCATCCGAAATCTTGAAGTTCAAATGGGAAAAATCTCACAAGCCTTGAACACACGCCTAAAGGGAGCACTACCTACTGATACGGTGGTGAACCCTAAGGGTGGGTAAAAAAACAACAATACCGGCCATGCAATGGCGGTGACCACAAGGAGTGGTCGAGGCGGTAAGGCTAGTTCTTCAAAGAAAAAGAGAGTTGTTAATGATGATGATGACTTGCAACAAGAAGAGGTTCCAATTATAGTTTAAAATGTAGTTGAAGAGCCGGTAAATAATGAAGTGAGGATTCACATTGATGCCAACGATGAGGAATCACAGAATGACGTGAACCTGTCTAGGGAACACGTAATTGACATACCCGAGCCATTTATGCCAAAAGCTAAGGCACCATTGCCTAGGCCTCCTCCTCCATATCCTCAAAGGTTGGATAAGCAAAAGACGGAGAATCAATTCAAGAAATTTATAGATATGATAAAGAGCTTGTCCATCAACGTACCATTAGTTGAAGCTATAGAACAAATGCCTGGGTATGCCAAATTTATGAAAGACTTGGTCACAAAGAAAAGGTCAATGGAGTGCGAGACAATAAAAATGACTCACAAAGTTAGTGCAATAGTGCATTCAATGGCACCCAAACTTGAAGACCCCAGAGCATTAACCATTCCTTGTACAATTGGTAGCGCGGATTTTGCCAAGGCATTGTGCGACTTGGGAGATAACATCAATTTGATGCCTTATTCGGTATTCAAAACCTTGGGAATTGGTCAACCTAGGTCAACTTCTATGCGACTTCAAATGGTGAATCGATCTATGAAGCGACCTTTGGGAATCATTGATGATGTCTTGGTGCGGGTTGACAAATTCATCTTGCCCGCAGATTTTGTTATCTTGGATTGTGAGGTAGATTATGAAGTTCCAATCATCTTGGGAAGACCTTTCCTTTCCACAGTGATTGAGGTGAAAGAGAGAAGCTCTTTGACGACTTGAGTCAACTCGTGAAGCTTTGGTGTCACATTAGACTTAGTGAGCTAAGAAAATCATTGCATAATGTTGTCAATAATGCATTTGTGTTGAGGGTAATTGTTAGTCCCAATTGGAGCTTGATGAAATCACATATTAATGGCTGAAATACTTTTTCTTTTTTTTTTACGGAGGTGAGAGTTATTTTGTTTGCTTGAGGACAAGCAAAGACTTAAGTTTGGAGGAGTTGATAACTAGTCATTTGTGCTTACTATTTACTCCCCTTTTCTTAGGTTTTGAGGCAAATTTGACTAAAATACTCCCACAAATTGATGCAAGTTGTTCAAATTGCAAGAATTGAGTTGAATTGTGAATATTGATCTAAAAAGACTCAAAAAGGAGAAAAACTTGCAGTGTCCCAGTACCCAGCAGAACCGATGCAGCGTTCACTATTCCGCTGCAGAGTTTGTCATTTCTTTTGTAACTCGTTCATTCCTTTTGTATCTATAATGGGCCAACATGGCCACAACTCGTGTACAATTGCAAGTGGAGGAAAAAAACACTGTATCACTAAACCATTTTTTTTAAACATGAATACATATGGGTCGTCAAAGCCTCTTACATACAGTACAAACTGAACCTCTGTCTACAAAGACTCTAAGAATATATAAACATCAAAAAGGTCGGGGCAGGGCCCCTCCATACCAGTCAATGCATTTCCCAATTATACTGACCAAATAGGCAACTCCGGAGCAAGTGGAGTGCAGCAACACCTTCCGTTGAGATGATAGCCTACTAGGAGGACTGTCAACCTGTCTATCGGAACCTGAGGGCATGAAACGCAGCGTCCCCAAGCAAAAGGAACGTCAGTACGAATAAAGTACTGAGTATGTAAGGCAGAAAAGCATAACTAAGAACAGTAATGTAGAGAGAGATGTAGGAGATACAACCTGTAGCATCTGAGTACCCTTGAGAGATAGTGACATGAAATGAATGATACATATATATACATAATCTTTTAAAAACATCCGCCTCTGTGGGCATCATCATCATCATATCATACCCGGCCTCGAAGAGGACTCGGTTAAAACATACCCGGCCATCATAAGGCTCGATAGAATCGTACCCGGCCCGGCCACGTGGAGCTCGGTAAACCCAACTGATCAGTGGTTGCACAATAGGTGACGTACCCGCCCGACTATAGCACGGCTCGGTAGAGTAAAATAGATACTATATATAATGCATGCTGGACTCATGGAACCACGCTCTAAACCTTTCGGAGTGACGTAAGGTAGTTGCACCTTCAATTAACATTATGGACATCATACCATCAATATGAACTACACTAGGACTCAAGGATCATACATACTTTCTTAGAATAACTTTGTAAGGAAAGAACAACATGGACAACCTTAGTTGCTAGAAGTAGATTCATTATGAGATAGCGTATCATTTACGTTTGTTTCACTTTAGATCATGCGAAAAGAAAGAAGGAAGTGCTTTAACATACCTGAGCCGATTCTCTAGAAAAAAATCACACCGTACTCCCTAGAATTTGCAAAAATCTCACGCTATATTGACAAGGTGGAGTGCTTTAAGCTATGAAAAACTGCAGCTAGAATTGTAGATCCTTGATATAAATCCACAATTATGAAGTATCCTTCTACGTCTCTTTACATTGTTCTCACACTTGTCATAGAGACTGTCACAACCATAGCTCGACAAATGATTAAGAAAATGTTGGGAATCCATATAATCCTCCAAAAGTATATGTGCAACAACTTAAAACCTTAGAACAAATAAAAACCAAATTTAACTTTCCATCAAAACTCTCCCACTAAGTTCTTCGTCGTATAATCAACCAAGATACTATGATGTCTAGCTTCATCCATACACGGATGAATTTCAGGTGGAGAGAGGAGGAAAAGGTTCTGGTGCCATGTCTTACAACAACTTCAACTATGTAAAAGCACCAAAGCAGAAATTTAAATCTGCTCAATGTAATCATGGGAACCCAATTGACTACAATTGCATAAAGCAAAATTAGTAAGACCCAGTCGTTAACATCTACATTTCCTTTCTTGATTTCTACTTGTATTAAGGTCCATTCACCAGTTCATGAATTTGCATTGTAAATGATCACCAGCAAAAGTTGACACAACACCTTTCATTCTCCTCACTATAATAAATAGTATTCATCATTTCTCATTCTTAAAATATTTGTAGCACATAGATCTGTAAGATAGTGAAAAAAAATCCAACAGCTCCACTAGCAAATATAACAATTTCATTTCACATGCCAAGCTACAAAAGCTACAAACACCAGGTATGCCCCCTGACCTGCTACTACTGCCGACAATTAAATTAACTCATCTTTCAATTTACAAGGCTTATGTTATACTAAAGACTAAGCCACATATAAATATGCCACCTATACACTATTGTTTGAGTCAGAATATGATAAGGCCTTGCTGCCATGTGGGGGCGGGGTGGGGAATGTTAATCTTTATGCACTTATTAGGTAATTAGGTAGTGTTCTGTTATCTAGTAAATAACCAATTACTCGCATAATTAAGAATTGTCTCTAATTACTTAAAATTCTACTTATTTTTCATGCACTTTATATATCATACTATAATATATTTTTCTATCATGGTCATGTGGTACCATACAAAATAAATACATACACTATTATTTATTAAAATATCTATATATAAAAACAATAATTAAATTAACTATTAAACTATACATATGCATTCAAATACAGTAACATAATTGTTGTAAACATACAATTACATCAAACAATATCACTATTAATCAATATAACTAGTAATACAATAACTATCCAGATGATAATCATTTTTGTATATAGCTTTAAATATATATCATGTTTATCATACAAAGAATGTTTTCATGTCTATTTTAACATTTTATATCATCATGTGCTACTATTGCTTCAATTCACATTAAATATTACCATCCTTATTTTAACTATGTTAACATTTTTGTTTATCATTCTAATACTGATTAAATGCATGTCGTTTCATTCCAATTGTATTCCATTTATTTTTAATTGTTAACTGTTAATATTATAAAAATATTCATTGTAAAAATATGTATATTTTCTCAACTTATAATTTTCCTAATCTTATATAAAGAGTAAAAATCCTCGTACGCTTAATTCTTAAAATGGTAAAAATATAATCTTCTTTTCTTGTGAGAAAATAATTTCTATCTTTACAATAACAAAATCTCATAAACTTTCTTATATTATGAATATAATTTACCATATCCGAAAATAGAAATAATGGTAACTATCCAAAATTATACTTATAAAACTTTTACTAAAATACTCCATAAAATAAAATACCACATTAACACCCTAAGCTTAATATTAAATATTTCAAAAAGGAATAAAAGTAAGGAGAATAATCGTATTTCACAAAGTAGCTAAAATTTCTATTACATGTGAGTTGATTCTGCTTGTACTAGTGCTATTTAAAGTGTCTGTTGAAGGATGACATAGAAAGTACTAAACACTTTTCAAGTAATTCACTTATTAGATCGCCTTGACCCTTTATTAAATAATACCATGTTTCTCTTCTGTTTTTTCTTTTTTTTTTACCATTGAATTTTATGAATTTGGAAACGAAATTTCAAATTCTAAATCCGTGTCTGAATGAGAATATCTAACGGTATCAAGATTATCAAATTTCGGGATCTTATGGTCACAAATCCTCTTTGAAAAAGTACGGAATGTAACAGTACCACCCACCTATTTTCAGCAGACTAGCTTCAGACGACGCTCTGGTTTTCTTGAGGGGTGTCATCGTATTCTCCGCACTATGGGCATTGTGGAGACGAGTGGGGTTTCTTTCACCGCTTTCCAGCTGAGGGGAGCGGCTTATCAGTGGTGGCGTGCCTATGAGTTGAGTAGTCCGGACGAGGCAGCTTCACTCACTTGGACTCAGTTTTCAGAGATGTTTTTGCTTGAGTTTGTCTCTCAGAGCCTCAGGGATGCTTGGCGTGCAGAGTTCGAGCAGTTACGCCAAGGTACTATAACGGTGTCGGAGTATGCAGTCTATTTCAGTGACTTGGCACGTCATGCACCGGCTTTGGTTGCTACGATCAGAGAGAGGGTGCGACGCTTCATTGAGGGACTCCACCCAAGTATTTGTACCAACATGGCCAGAGAGTTGGAGATGGATATCACTTACAAGCAGACAATGAGTATTTCCTGGAGGATAGAGGGTGTGCTCGCTCGGGACAGAGGTCTCGAGAGACTGGTCATTTTTCGGGAGTTCATGCGCCAACAACACGCTATGGTAGGGGTTTTGTGAGTCGGCCTGTTCATTCAGCTCTTCCAGCATCCAGTGGTATCCCAGCTCCTCCTAGACCTCAGAAGCCTTGTTATGCACCGCCAGTATCCAGTATGCCTCCTACTCGAGGTGCTATTACCGGCCAGTCCAGCATGCCAATTCAGGGCTATCACCAGCCACCACGTCCTCCAAGGTTTTTTTTTAGTGTGGTGACCCTCGCCACATGTTCAGAGATTTCCCCAGAGCTAGGAGGGGTGCATCATCTCAGACTTACCATGCCCCACGTGCTCCACCGGGTCCTCCAGCTATTCTTCAAGCCCCAGCTACTGCCCCAACTCCTCAGACAGCTCGAGGTGGAGGTCGGGGAGGTCGAGGTTGCCCTAGAGGGAGAGGCCAGGCCAGGTACTATGCTCTTCCAGCCCGTTCAGAGGTCGTCACTTCTAATTCAGTCATCACAAATATTGTCCCTATTTGTCATAGGGATGCATTAGTATTATTTGATCCAGGCTCTACGTATTCATATGTGTCTTCTAATTTTGCTGCACATATGGGGATATCTCGGGATTCTTTGAGCTCCCCCGTTTATGTTTCTACTCCCGTGGGAGATTCTCTTGTTGGGGACCGCGTACATCAGTCGTGTTTGATTGTTATCAGTGGTTTTGAGACCATGGCTGATTTAGTGTTACTCAGTATGGTAGATTTCGATGCTATCTTGGGCATGGACTTGTTGTCTCCCCATTATGCTATTCTTGATTGTCACTCCAAGACCATGACGTTGTCTATGCCAGGCTTGCCGAGATTAGAGTGTAGAGGTACCTTAGAATATACTCTCCGTAGGGTCATTTCTTTTCTTAAGGCTCATCGGATGGTTGAGAAGGGGTGTGATGCGTATTTGACCTATGTGAGAGATGTTAGTGCTGATACCCCTACGGTTGAGTCGGTCCCAATAGTGAGTTACACTCCTGATGTATTTCCAGCTTATCTTCCGGGTATGCCGCCCGACAAAGATATTGATTTCGGCATTGATTTGTTGTCGGGCACTCAGCCTATTTCTATTCCTCCCTATCGTATGGCTCCTCTTGAGTTGAAGGAGCAATTACAGGAGTTTCTTGATAAGGGTTTCATCAGGCCCAGTGTATCACCTTGGGGTGCTCCGGTAGTATTTGTAAAGAAAAAGGATGGTTTGATGCGTATGTGTATTGATTACCGGCAGTTGAACAAGGTTACAGTGAAGAACAGGTACCCATTGCCTCGCATTGATGATTTATTTGACCAGTTCCAGGGTGCCAAGGTATTCTCCAAGATTGACCTGCGTTCGGGCTATCATCAGTTAAACATTCAGGCGCTGGACATCCCGAATACTGCCTTCAGGACCAGATATGGCCACTATGAGTTTCTTGTTATGTCATTTGGACTGACCACTCCCCGGCAACCTTTATGCACTTGATGCACAGTGTGTTCCGGCCTTATCTTGATTCTTTCGTCATTATATTCATTGATGACATATTGGTGTATTCTCGGTCCCAGGAGGATCATGCACAACATTTGAGGACTGTACTTCAGACTTTGAGGGAGGAAAATTTGTATGCAAAATTTTCTAAGTGTGAATTTTGGCTAGATTCGGTGGCATTCTTGGGCCACGTGGTGTCTTGTGATGGGATCAAGGTAGACCCGAAGAAGGTGGAGGCAGTGCATAGTTGGCCTAGACCATCTTCAGCTACTGAGATTCGCAGTTTCCTCGATTTTGCAGGGTACTATCGTCGTTTCGTAGAGGGGTTTTCATCTATTGCAGAACATATGACCAGACTGACTTAGAAGGGTGCCCCAGTCTGGTGGACCGAGGAGTGTGAGGAGAGCTTTCAGAAGATCAAGACAACCCTGACTACATCTCTAGTGTTGGTTTTGCCTACGGGTTTAGGGTCATATACAGTCTATTGTGATGCTTCGAGAGTTGGCCTTGGAGCAGTATTGATGCAGGACGGTAGGGTTATTGCCTACGCGTCCAGAAAACTGAAGGTGTATGAGAAGAATTACCCGGTTCATGACCTCGAGTTGGCATCCATAGTTCACGCCCTCAAGATCTGGCGTCATTATTTGTACGGTGTTCCATGTGAGATTTTCATGGATCACCGGAGTTTGCAACACTTGTTCAGGCAGAAGGACCTTAATTTGCGCCAGCGGAGAGTGGAGTTATTAAAGGACTATGACATCACTATATTATACCACCCGGGGAAAGCCAATGTGGTGGCTGACGCTTTGAGTCGCTGGGCGGAGAATTTGGGAAGTTTGGCATATCTTCCGGCAGTTGAGAGGCCCTTAGCCTTGGATATTCAGTCCTTATCCAGTCAGTTCGTGAGATTGAATCTTTCAGAGCCTTGCCGGGTTTTAGCTTGTGTCATTGCTCGGTTTTCTCTTTATGACCGCATTCGAGAGCACCAGTATGATGACCCCCACCTTCTGGTTCTTCAGGACAAGGTCCGGCGAGGTGATGCCAGGGATGTGACTATAGGAGATGATGGCGTGATGAGGATGCATGGCCGTATCTGTGTTCCCAATGTAGATGGGCTTCGGGAGATGATTCTTGAGGAGGCATATAACTCGCGGTAATCCATTCATCCGGGTGCCGCGAAGATGTACCAGGACCTGAGACAGCACTATTGGTGGAGACGAATGAAAAAGGACATAGTTGGATTTGTGGCCAGCTGTCTCAATGTCAATAGGTTAAATATAAGCATCAGAGGCCGGGAGGATTACTTCAGCAGATTGAGCTTCCAGAGTGGAAGTGGGAGCGGATCACCGTGGACTTCGTGATTGGACTTCCTCGGACTTTGAGAAAGTTCGATTCTATTTGGGTGATCGTGGATCGGCTGACCAAGTCAGCCCATTTCATTCCAGTGTTGACTACATATTCCTCAGAGAGGTTGGCTGAGATTTATATCAGGGAGATTTTCCGACTCCACGGTATTCCAGTATCTATCATTTCAGACAAAGGTACACAGTTCATTTCACGGTTCTGGAGAGCCGTTCAGCAGGAGCTAGGCACCAGGGTAGATTTGAGTACAACCTTTCACCCTCAGACGGACGGGCAATCTGAGCGCACGATCCAGATTCTTGAGGACATGCTCCGTGCTTGTGTGATGGATTTTGGAGGGTCGTGGGACCAATACTTGCCACTTGCAGAGTTTTCTTATAATAATTGTTACCAGTCCAGCATTCAGATGGCACCATATGAGGCTTTGTATGGTAGACGGTGCTGGTCTCCAGTGGGGTGGTTTGAGTCGGGCGAGGCCCGATTGTTGGGTACAAATTTGGTCCAGGATGCCCTGTACAAGGTGAAGGTGATTCAGGATAGACTTCGCACAGCTCAGTCCAGGCAGAAACAATATAACATGATGTGGCGTGCAGACCGATCCCATAATTGTCACTCATAATCAGGATCTCGGCCTCACTCAGTCATCACTCTCCAGTCTCACTCACACGGGCTCACAATGGATGATCTAGCCCAAATCAATGATATAATGTGCTAAACAACAATAACCGAGACTGAGACATGATATGATATGCATAACTAGGACTGAGTATGTAATACCAATGATACACATGAGATGACAACAATGGATGACCACTCGGGTCTCAAGAGCATTGGCATGAAGCCTTAACATGATATTTAGCACGATTTCTAGCATGTTTACATTAATCACATTGATAGAAGCACATATATCAATAAGAAAGAATCACTAAATGGTGCCATGGAATGAACTATGTCACTATTTTCACGGTGCACGCCCGCACGCCCGCCACTTGGCATGTGCGTCACCTCAATTCAAAGCACATAATACGTAGTTCGAGTTTTGAACCCTCAGAACCAAGTTTGGAAGCGTTACTTACCTCAATCAAGACAAAATCCTACTCTGCACTGCCATTGCCACTCGACTTGGCCCCCAAACGCTCTGAATCTATCCAAAATTAGCATATTAACATCAATGCATGCTAAGGGAATTAATCCCATATGAAGATTATCAATTTAGGTAAAAGAAAAACCAAACTTAGCCTAAACCGGCCCCCAGGTCCACGTCACGAAATCCAAGAAATTCACAAAACTCAGAAACCCATTCACTCCTGAGTCTAACCATACTAAATTTATCAAACTCCGACCTCGAATCGATGTTCAACTCTCAAAAATCCATTTATGAAGTTTTCTACAATTTTCCCTAATTTTCATCCCCAATTCTCTAATTAAATGATATATTAAATGTTATAATCATGTTTTTTAGTCAAAACCGAGTTATAATCACTTACCCCGAGGGTTTCCTTAAAAATTCATCAAAAAATCGCCAAAACACGAGCTCTCTAGGTCAAAGTATGAAAATAAAACCCTAATTCTCGTATTTATAGTACACCCTCAGATTCTCATTCCGCTGACAGCGAAAAACCCCCGTCGCCGCGAGCCCCACACCGCGATCCACGAAATTCCCGTCGCGGCCGCGCAATTCTCCAAACTCCTGAGATCTTGCAGATCCTTCCGCTGTCCACGTCAGCTTTCACCGCTGACCGTGGAAAAAGTGCCGACCCCGCGAACTTCCACCGTTGACCGCGAATTTCCAGCAAGGTCCACGTTCCAAACTTCAGAGAACCCCCTTTGAAATCCGGCAACTCCCTCAGCACACCAGCACCCTATTTTCCAATAGTTAATTCACTTGTTAACCATCCGGAACATACCTGAGGTCCTCGGGACCTCCACCAACCACACCAACACGTCCCATAACACCATTTAAACTTAATCAAACCTACAAATTACTTAAAAAAACATCAAACATCAAATCAAATTCTGAATTCCAGCCTAAGACCCCAAACTACTAGGTTCACAAAGGACTCCGAAACCAAGAAAACCTTGCCCGAATAGTCCCAAATTTTGCACACAAATCAACCATGATACTACAAATCTATTTCAACTTCCGAAATTCCATTCCGACCCTGTTATCAAATTTTCTCTACTAACCGGAAATCTCTAAATTACAAATTTTGCCAATTCAAGCCTAATTCTAACTCGGACTCCAAAATCATATCCCAAACCTAAACCAACCAATTTGATATCATACATTATTGCTGAACATCACTTAAGGAAGTAGAAATGAGGGAAATAGGCTAAGGCTCTCGGAACGACCGGCCGGGTCGTTACATTCTCCCCCTCTTAAACAAAAGTTCGTCCTCGAACGAGTCTAGAAACATACCTGGAGTCTCAAATAGGTGTGGGTATCTGCTTCGCATCTCCCGCTCGGTCTCCCAGGTGGCCTCCTTCACCGGCTGCCCTCTCCACTGCACCTTGACTGAAGTTATATCCTTAGACCTCAACCTTCGGACCTGTTGACCCAAAATAGCCACTCGCTCCACATCGTAAGTCATATCACCTTCTAACTGCAATGTGCTGAAATCCAGAACATGGGACGGGTCCCTAGTATATTTCTGAAGCATGGAAACATGAAACACCGGATTCGCACTCGACAAGCTGGGTGGCAAAGCGAGCTTATATGCCACTTCCCCAATCCTCCTAAGTATCTCAAAAGGCCCAATGAACCGGGGGCTCAACTTTCCCCTCATCCCAAACCGCATAACGCTCTTCATGGGTGATACCTTTAACAAAACCTTCTCTCCAACCATGAAAGATACATCACGAACCTTCCTGTCCGCATAACTCTTCTACCTAGATTGCGCCGTGTGGAGCCACTCCTGAATCAATTTCACCTTATTTAGAGCATCTTGCACCAAATCTGTACCCAAGAGTCTAGCCTCACCCGGCTCAAACCAACCAATCGGAGATCTACACCTCCTCCCATATAATGCCTCGTACGGAGCAATCTGAATACTCGACTCGTAACTATAATTATTTGCAAACTCCGCGAGTGGTAGGAACTGGTCCCATGAACCCTTAAAGTCAATAACACAGGAACGCAACAAGTCCTCCAATATCTGAATAGTACGCTCAGACTGCTCGTCCGTCTGAGGATGAAAGGTTGTGCTCAACTCAACCTGAGACTTGAGTCCAAGATCTCATATTTTCTAAAAGAAAGACTCATTTTTGGTCCGCCAAAGAGTAAGCCTACTTGCTGTGATGATTATGTGTTGGCTACTGAATAGCCACAAAATGTGGAGGAGTTATATGAAGTGACATTTGATTATGTGGGGTTAAATTGGAAGGAACATGTGAAAATTGACCAGAGGTGTCGGATAATCTCAAAGGAGATGCAAGCAAAGCGAAGAAGGTTTTGGGTTGAAAACCCAAATTCAGATTTGATTCCTGCAAATAAAGAATTGGCTAAAGAGGTTAACCTAGATGACTCTACAAAAGTCCGAGTAAGAGAAATAACGTACGAAATACAAATTACTACGTTGTAATTGAATGTACGTGTACATAATACAAATTAGGGCGTTGTAATCTATACAAAATTTATATTGAATTATGAAGGTGAACTACTTATCACATTCCCTCACCAGAAAATGCACAACATTTGCACTAAAAACAAATGCACAGAACTTGCACATAACTCACAAAATGCACGAAAAATTGATAAAGTATATATCTGCCCCCTCCCCCCCCTAACCCACACCAACAAACTACTCAACTATGCATTTAGACGAACAAAAAATTAGACTTATCATATATGAAATTACTGAAAGGACTTATAAAAAATAATAAAGGACAAAATATGTTAAATATCTTAACAACTATTAAAGTTCTTTGTTATGAACAGGTTCATAACTGATTATGCTATTGGGCTAGAAGCTAAGTATTTGGGTCAGTTGCTAAATTGAAGAAAACACAACGTACGATGTGGGATCTGAGTTGACACAAGGCTGGTGGGCTGGAAAGAATACACGGTTAATAAATAGCAAGAGGGTATAATGAGGAGGGTATGGAAATACTGAGTCTTTTCTTTAATTTGGTTTAGCTCTTGATGGAGCACCCTAGAACTTCCATATATAAGCACTAACAACTTTCAATAATCTAACTTTTTTTAATCAGGCCTATGATTATTAATGTTTACAAGAAGAAATCAGCCAAACAATTCTCACCAAGGCCATATCTAATCATATTCCCTAATTATGGTAATAGGATTTTGTATGAACTTTCATATGTCCAGCCTCACAGGATCCATGTCTTGACGGCTCATGTAGTGGGGATCGCCATTGAGATAACATTTGTAATTATATTCAGAGTTATCACCTTAAATTTCTCTATACTATTATGTTTTTGTCAATTTTCTATTTAAAGTATCCGATGTCCTCAAAATACTCCCGAACTATATCTTTTTAGTTATTAAAAACCCTCTTGTTAATGTTTTGGTAAAAAGTGTAAGATAACTCATCTAAAGGCACATGAAAGATAAAACTATCCATAAAAATGGCCCCGCCGGCATACTCTAACAGCTAATTAATGTTACAAAATTCGATTTCTTTTCCACTTTGATTTTTTTGTATTTCAAATTTTTTCTTCTTATTTTTTCATCATTCTTATTCATATACCTTTCTTCTTCCTTTATCCTTATGGATTCCACCCGAAACTTTTATTTCTTCTTAAATTACTTTTCTTCTTCATTTTTCTTCATTTATTTCTATATAATTTCTCTTTTTTTTCAAACCCTAGATTTCTTAATCCTAGATCCCGTACAAAATCAAATCCACACTGAAATCAAAGATTAATGTAAAAAAGAATGAATTGAGGTTTAATGGCCAAAATCTAGATTGATAAAAGGGATAAATATTGTCGAAGGAGATGGAAGAGTAAAGGCTTTTACCCATTCTGGAGATAAAAATGTAGGAAATAGGAAAATAGAAAGTCAAATATAAAATATTTATATAAGTAGTCCCGATCAAGTTTTAGTACTTCTATTAAAAAGTTAAAAAAGTTTCTTTTACTCATATTAGGTAACTAGTAAATGATTCTTTGGATACTTGGATTGATTACATTAACAAGCTGGTCCTCAAGAAATAGAGGAGGGAGTTCAGGTACTCTATCACATTTGGACTTCCTAATATCATGTTAAGGAGAAATGTCTAATGTGTTGACATTTGTATCACATTTCTAATTGCTAACATTTTGTTTTGTATAATAATAAATTGTGTTGACATTACCAAAATTAGAAAGAGTGATCAGACATAGAATAATAGGAAAAGAAAAGTCACGATTCTATGATTAGATAAGAGGGGTGAAATAGCACTTGTACTTAACATAATGTATTGGGCATTCTAGAAATTTGGATATTTCCAATTGTTTAAGGTATATTTGAACTTTTACAACTATTTATCACATGAACTCACTAAAATGCACAACATGTGCACTCAAAAAAATGCACAAAACTTGCCCATCACTCACAAATCTTTGCTGAATTTTCACATATGCCCAGATAGCATGTATCTACTAGACATGGGTGGTTTCGTCTCTAGCTTATTTTGCTACCACGTTGATATCGCCGGATACTAGAATAACTTGAGGTAAGAGAGAAAATAAATGGCACTGAGAATGCTACATGTTAAGTTTTTGAAACCATAGTCTCTCCCGTTACTAAAATTGTAGACCATGAGTAGCTATTTTGATTGTTTTAAATTCAGGCTCGATCAAACAAATGAAAACAATATCTTTATACAATAGGGTCCGTGCAGTCTTTTATTATGTATGAATTTCCGTATTTGGCTTCCTGCACTTATACTACTTTCCTATTTTCCTAATAGTCATCACATTTGATAGAGCTACAGTTGAGACTGTTGTTTTGTTATTGATTAGTTCGAAATTGAATTTGCTTTAGCTTCTCTGGAGCAGGAAAAAAAATACAAAACACGCATACACACGTAACCACGTGCACTACATGTATCATTTCTCGCCATTTAATGCAAATAGAGGAACCATATATCATTGCTTTCATCTTAATTAAAGTATGAAAGTAAACTATTTATCACATGCCTTCACAAAAAGATGCACAACACATACACTCAAACTAACCAACTATACAATTTAGCCAGCAAAAACATTGTAAAAAGAAAACTGATATAAAATCTAAAGGGTGTGTTTATTCATCAAAGTCTAAAGGGTGTGTCCATTCTATTTAGTAACTATCCTTTGTTTTGTTCCAATGTTGGTGTCCGTTGTTCTCCTTGCAACATCTCCTGCCACCTCCAAAATAGATTTTGACATTCTTCTCATTCACAATTCCCTCTTTAATTCGACACCTAGCTGCATATAATGGATATAAATATAAAAAATGACACTGCTTGTGATTATAATAATTTACTTATTTGTTTAGTTCTTTACATATAAATGTGAAGATCAAGAGCTAGTTTTAGGAGGATCATAGAGCTTCATATCAAGCTTATTTATACAAAGAGGGCAAACTGGTTGTTTGGATAGCCAAGTATCCGCATACTCCTGATGAAACACATAGTTACAACCCGTAATCAATCAAGCTAGCTGGTTGCTCGCTCTCGATTTGGCTCAAGCATACAACATACTATTGTCAATTCTTTGCCTGTAATTCTCAGGATTTGTTCTAATTCCTCCGGAGAAAGACTCCTTTGCCCGGACCGAGCTAAATATTATTTCCAATTGGATCATCATAGTCAACTAGAATCTGGCTACATAGAGGATCCAACCGTAGTAGTAAGCAAAATACAAGGTGACTGTCAGGGGTGGCTCAAGCTCATGTTTGGCCTAAAGCCAAAGTTTAATATGAGCCTAATTTAAAAAAAAAAATATATATACTCCTTAATAGATATTTTTATTTGGTGTCTATTCTTCTAGCTTTTTGAGATGCAAAGTTGTTAACAATTTTTTTTATAATCGATTTTTCCAATAATTCCTTTTCAATTGATATTATAGCCAACTCATTTAATCTTTCTTGAGACATTGTTGATCTTAACTATGATTTATCAAGTTTTAATTTTGAAAACATGTTTCCGCTGAGAAAACTATTATAGGAAATGATAACACTATTCTATAAGCAATATAAACTATTATAGTATTCGGTGTCTTCTACGTGCACTATTTTTCTTGTCAAATCAATTACAATTCACACGTTAGAAAATTTATTTATACTATCTATTTTTAATTAAGTCAAACATTTACTTTATTTACATATCTAAAAAGATTCTTTCCTTCTATATGAAAAAGTCTATTTTCGTACTAAAATCTCTAAATTTTATTTTATTTAAATAATTATATACCTATTATTTATAAAATAAAAAATAATGGAACCCTCAAATTTGGAGCCTAAAGCACTAAGCCTTAATAGATCCCTGGCGACCATGAGAACTTAGTATGCAAATACCAAGATATAACTGATCATCCGAAGACATTTTTAGTTAAGTTCCTGCTTATACTAATAGGCTCCAATGAAGCTACTTTGTTTAGTGAATTAGAATTTCAACAGGTATATAGAAAAGAGGCAGTGGGGTTTGCATTCAAAACTCTAGCCATCATCAAGTTATTAAATACGTAACAATATTGGGTCTGATCTGTCCCTCTATTATGATAAACTGTTTAGTGTAGTCTCCCGTTATACTATTAGATCATAAAATTTTCTGCCGTCTAACTTCAAACACATATACCCCTTCTTTGACGGAGGGTACACGTGACACCCATCAGTGCCCTTTTTACATCTGGGCACATATTAAATCGACCCATCTCATTTCTTTTAACCCGATTCACTTCAAAAAAACCATTGCCCGACCCACAGTCCACCCCCATTGCTTCTCTAATCTCTCTCTCCCTTTTCCTTCTCACTGTTATAATCATGGCCGTAATTTTCACAGGTGAACTCGCCGGAAACGATGGAGAATCTTCAGATTTGTCACCTCTCACTATCTCTTCCGCTCTCTATACCTACACACATATTTGTACACAGATCTGGAGAAGTATACACAAGAGGTCAAAGATCTAGATGGAAGTGTAGCAACATTAGCCAATTGGTTCTGTTCCTGGGTAATTACAACACCTCCATTTGAAAATTACCTTAAATACAACTCTTTCCTCTCTATTTTACCATTATTAATAAACCCCTTTGCAACTCGATCACTCTTACAGATATCACGAAAAATCAATTTTATCACCATTTTGAAAACGATGTTAAATAATGTTGCCAATTTCTGGTCACCACAAGCAAAAAAATTTAACACAACAGTGACATTTGGTCATCGATTTTCAAAACTAGCAACGATTTTTTCTAAACTCAGTCTAGGTCCTAATGAAAGATTGCAACTTAATTCGAAAATTCCCATAAGATGTAAGCATGTTCCTTAAATTGTGTACTTCCTATTTGTGAAATGACAATAATATTGCCTCAGAATTGCAGCAACCTCTTCTTCGGCATTTCAAGATCCAACCAAGTAGCACCATATGGGGTGTCTCAGATCTCCACTATACTTCCAATCTTATTTGGTAGTGACGGCGAGTGTAGGGGAAGGCGGTCGTGGAAGAAGAAAGGAATGGAGGGGGATAAGGTGGAAGAAGAAGAGGGTTAGGTTATGGGTTTTGGGTCTTGGTTCTTGGGTAATGGGGCGGGTCGAGTTTAATTTTAGATGAGATATAGTGCCAGTGTCCCCTCTGTCAAAGAAGGGGTATATGTGTTCAAATAGTAAGACGGCATGGAGTTTTATGGTCCAATAGTATAACGGGGGACAACTTTAAACAATTTATTATAGTAGAGGGACAGATCGGACCTTTTCCTATATAAGAATTATTTAATAATATTATATTAAGTATACTATTTAAAGGAAATAAAAGAAGGAAAAGAAGAAAACTGATTTAAAATCTAAAGGGTGTGTTTATTTATTGAACTGTAAAGGGTATGTATTTTGGGGATAAAATTTCTGTCAAACCATTTGCATCGTGTGAGAAAATTAATATCTTAAAAATAGTATCCTGAAAATATTTTCAGTGTATAATTTATTGTAGACTTAGGGTGTGTTTGGTACGAAAGAAAATGTTTACATGGAAAATGAGTGGTTTTATCACTTTTTAATCTTGTTTGGTTGGTGAGTGGAAAATATTTTCTAGTGTTTGATTAGAGAGTAGAAATAATTATTTATGCTACTCTCCCCCTCCCTCCCCCTAAAAATTCACACAAACCCAAAAGAACTAATGTGCAACTTTACTTTTTAATGCAAAAATAACGTTAAAATTTATGCTCAATAACTAAAAAGAAAATACTCTTTTTTTGGTTAAAAAAGAAAGTACTCTTTCTACAACATGAAAATAAAGTACATTTTATTAAAATAAAAGAAAATACTTTTTCTACATCATGAAAAGAAAATACTCAGTTTTTCCATGAAATAAAAAAAAATATTTTTTACATCATGAAATAATTTTTTTTGTTGTTGAAATGAATAAAAAAAAATTTCTACATGAAAGGAAAGTATTTTTTTGTTAAAATGAAAAAAAAATACTTTTTTTATACCATGAAAAAGAAAACTCTTTTGTTGCAAAAAAAAAAACTTATTTATAACATGAAAAGAAAGTACTATTAATAATATTCTTATTTAGGGTGAGGTGAAGTGGGTAGGCGGGGGGTGGGGCGGGGTTTGGTTGGGGTGGGGTTGGGGTGAGGGTAGGGGTGGGTGGGTGGTGGTGGGGTGTGGGGTGGAGAATAGGGTGACGAAGGTTGAGAAAGAATTTTCAAAAATATCTTTTCTTCTTTTAATAAGAAAAACACACGAGAAAAATATTTTCTAAAACATTTAGGCCAACCAAACATATTCGTTCGTACCAAACACACCCTTAAAGTTGACTGTCTTCATCTCCCATCAAATGTATCAACTTTAGGTCTACAATTAATGATATGCTGAAAATATTTTTCACTGCAGTGCATTCAATGGTAATGCTGCAAAAGGTTTAGAGTATACATATTCAATGTCCTAATATAAGTTTCAGTTTAATAAATAATATTTGACATAAGATTAAACAAAATAGTTCGGTGCACGAAGTATATTTATATTTATGCAGGGTTCGAGAAAAGCCATATTCCAAGAGGTATATATGGCAGCATACACTAATGCAAATATCAATGATAGATTCTATGACTCGGAATGAAATTCTATTAAGTAAAAGTCTCATTCTATATGTTATACTTTGATTGGATAAAAAATTTAAGAATATGAAAGAAATTATTTGAATCTTATAATTTTAATTAAAAGTGTGTATAACAAACAAAAGTGGAATTTTGAATCTCTTGATCTTAAACATTGTCGTGTAGTAATTTACATAGGAGAGTGTCATTAATATAAAATACGAATGTTAGAAAATAATAAAGACTAAATAAATAAAAACTATGATATTATTTTTTAAACAGATTAAGAAAAGCTAGTAATAAATAAATTGACACGAAAAGTGTAATTAATTAAGAAATAATCTAAACAACATTTTTGCACGTCTACTAAAAAACACATTTTCCAAATCGAATCGAAATGAAAATAATAAAAAATTATCCACCACATTAACGACACGTGGCCGAAATAAAAAAAAAAGGCTTAGATCATCCCAGCGCAAGCTCCATTTTCATTGGTACAATAACTCTACCTCCAATTCTTATTGGTCCACGTCATCAGTAATGACGCCAACAAAGCAAACTAACTAAACGGGTTGACCCGAAGACCCACGGGTCACTATCACGTTCCAACATTATAAATACGTCCTCACCTGGCGGGGGCCTCAATCAAATCTTTCTCCTCTTACCACTGTGACGCACTATATAAATTTTCAGCAAAATTGTATAAAAAGAGGGAAGAATTTTGTTATTTAGAATTTTGAATAATAGAGTTGAAGCCATGGGTGGCGGCTACTGGAGGCGGAGCAGTTCTCTGGTGGTGCTAGCAATCGTTTTATTCGGTAAAAAGATGCAACATTTATCGTATTTAGATCTAGATCTGTTGCTCTTTTATTTATTTTTTCTTCGCTTAGAATGGAATTATCATGTAATATTCTGTTTGTTGACATGCTATCATTATGTGTCGTAATTTGGATCGGTTATGTTTATAGCTGAGCTCAACTACTTTGGATCAGACTGTTATCATTCTGAAAAAAGCAACAAAAAAATGGAATAGGAGTACTTGATTGACATATTGTAATGGATTTGCTCTTAGATTTGTAGGTTTTATATTAGTTTTCAGATCTGGTGAATGTTCTAATCTAATGTTGTTTATGTGACATAGTTTGACTAGACACAGAGGTTATTTAAGAAAGAAAGGACGACCTTTGAAATTTGTGGTCTTAAACATGTTATAGCATTTGTGTGCATTAAGGGGTAAAATAAAAAGTTTAAAATGAAATAACTGACTAATAAGGAAATAGTGTTGCCTAAACTGGAACGGAGGAAGTATTTGATATCAGTTTCTAGGGTAGGCTTGGTACATTTAGTGTCTCCTTCATCGATTTTTAAATTGACACTACTTAAGTTCTTTTTATATGATACGTCGAGGTGAAATAATTTTCCATGCAAACATCATACTTGCAATGGCATTTTTACAATTAGAAGCTTTCTCATTTGTGTACCATCTGCTTTTTGAGAGGGCCAATTAACGAAATTTTGGTCAACATTTCGTCAATATGCATTTAGCTTTTTGGTTTATGGGAATCATTTTAAATCAAGTAGTTGATTTTCTAGTATGCCATCCCATATCATAATCTTCAAGGGTTTTTAGGATATAGACAGGCTTACTTCAAAGGCAAGTTTATTTGCATATAACCCCAAATTTGTATGCGTGGTCTAATGATTTAGGGATGACAATGATTATTATCTTTTCATAACTAGCTCAATCTACCACTTTATACTTGGCAAAATGCTACTGCTTGATTTTATGGACATATGTCCTGTAGTTATGTCAACGTGATGCACATATCTTAAGGGTATTTTGATATTTGTTCTTTAATTTGTTATATAATCACAAGGATGAACGCAGCTGACTGAGCCATCACATGTGCAAAAATTTGCTGGCTTTATGTGTTAGCTTGTCTAGTTTTCATGACCCTCTTTAGTTATAATTTCTTCTGCCCTGTCTGGTGTGGTTTTTCAAAGAGAAGTAAAATCTGTTTTGTGTTACTAATGGAATATGCTTTCCAGGTTGTCTTTCTGCACTTTCGATTGCCAAAGAGGAGGCAACCAAACTAGGAACAGTTATTGGAATAGACCTTGGGACTACCTATTCTTGTGTTGGAGTTTATAAGAATGGTCATGTTGAGATTATAGCCAATGACCAGGGAAACCGTATTACGCCATCATGGGTTGGATTCACGGACGGTGAGAGGTTGATTGGTGAGGCTGCAAAGAACCAGGCAGCTGTCAACCCCGAAAGAACCATCTTTGACGTTAAGAGGCTTATTGGAAGAAAGTAATGAACAGCTCTCAGTTAGTTTAATTTATTCATTAGTCTTGTGTGTCAAATTGTGCTTATAGATGCTCTTTCTTATTTTTAGGTTTGAGGACAAGGAAGTTCAGAGGGATATGAAGCTTGTCCCATACAAGATTGTGAACAAGGATGGGAAGCCTTACATTCAAGTCAAAATCAAGGATGGAGAAGTTAAGGTATTTAGTCCTGAGGAAATCAGTGCGATGATTCTGATAAAGATGAAGGAGACAGCTGAAGCTTTCCTTGGAAAGAAAATTAAGGATGCTGTAGTAACTGTTCCTGGTATGTTGTGATCTGAAAAAATCTGTGTGTTCTTACTTTCTTTTCCAATTGACTTATTCCATTTGTACTTTGCAGCTTATTTCAATGACGCACAAAGGCAGGCTACTAAGGATGCAGGAGTTATTGCTGGCTTAAATGTTGCAAGAATTATTAATGAACCAACAGCAGCAGCTATTGCTTATGGATTGGACAAGAAAGGTGGTGAAAAGAACATTCTAGTCTTTGACCTTGGTGGTGGGACATTTGATGTCAGTGTCCTGACTATTGATAATGGTGTGTTTGAGGTTCTGTCCACAAATGGAGACACCCATCTTGGAGGTAAGGATCTTGCATTATGTGGTCTACAATATTATTTTCAATGCTAATCTCTCACTTCTACACATACCCTGATTCAACTATTTGCTGGATTGGATCATCTTAGTAAACAACTTGATACTGGTAAAATGGAAAGATGATTTTGTAATTGGGCTGCGTGCATTTGACATTTACCATTAACTTGAGCTCTCATATTGGGTTCATGAACTGTGCGATAACACAGGTCGTCATTTCAATGAGGAAGGGTTAGAACTGTCATTTATGGGTCAGATTGTTTGCGAGATATTGGTTTGATCAATCTGTTTTTGTTCTTGCAGGTGAGGACTTTGATCAGAGAATTATGGAATACTTTATCAAGTTGATTAAGAAGAAGCACGGGAAGGACATCAGCAAGGACAACCGAGCTCTTGGCAAGCTAAGGAGAGAAGCTGAGCGTGCCAAGAGGGCATTGAGTAGCCAACACCAGGTCCGAGTTGAGATTGAATCGCTTTTCGATGGTACTGACTTCTCTGAACCACTGACCCGTGCTCGCTTCGAGGAGTTGAACAATGATCTGTTCAGAAAGACAATGGGACCTGTAAAGAAGGCAATGGAAGATGCTGGGCTGGAGAAGAACCAAATTGATGAGATAGTTCTTGTTGGCGGAAGCACTAGAATTCCAAAAGTGCAACAACTCCTGAAGGACTATTTTGAAGGGAAGGAGCCTAACAAGGGTGTGAATCCCGATGAGGCAGTTGCTTATGGTGCTGCTGTCCAAGGTGGTATCTTAAGTGGAGAGGGTGGTGACGAAACTAAAGGTACTTTCTTCAATATATTTTAATGCCATAGAGCGTTTGGTGGTTAGATATGATCAATTAATAATTCCTTTAGTGATTAATTGTGACATATGCTTTTAAATTTGTGCAGATATCCTTCTCCTGGATGTTGCTCCTCTTACCCTTGGTATTGAAACTGTTGGTGGCGTGATGACCAAGTTGATTCCTAGGAACACTGTCATCCCAACCAAGAAGTCTCAAGTCTTCACTACTTACCAAGACCAGCAGACCACTGTCACCATTTCGGTACTGTCTTTGCAGCAAATTCGGATAATTTTGCTATCTATCATTTAAGGAATGTTGTTTAATATATGCTTCCAATGCTCAGAATCTAACAGCATTAAGTACCATATTTTGATGATAGGTTTATGAAGGAGAAAGGAGTCTTACTAAGGACTGCAGGCTCCTTGGAAATTTTGATCTGACTGGAATTCCTCCAGCTCCAAGGTTTGTAGCATACCATCTTTTTGCATGTTTTATTATTTTAAAGTGAATTTTTGCGCTTCGATGGGGTGATCTGATTTGGCATTCTGATTCTTGTCTGAACAGGGGAACACCTCAAATTGAGGTTACTTTTGAAGTTGATGCAAACGGTATTTTGAATGTCAAAGCAGAAGACAAGGGCACTGGTAAATCAGAGAAGATTACCATTACAAATGACAAGGGCCGCCTAAGCCAAGAAGAGATTGAACGAATGGTTCGTGAGGCAGAAGAGTTTGCCGAGGAAGACAAGAAGGTGAAGGAGAGGATTGACGCCCGTAATGGTCTTGAAACCTATGTGTACAACATGAAAAACCAGATTAACGACAAGGACAAGCTTGCTGACAAGCTCGAGTCCGATGAGAAGGAGAAGATTGAGGCCGCCGTAAAGGAAGCCCTTGAGTGGCTGGATGACAACCAGAGCGCTGAGAAAGAGGACTACGAAGAGAAACTGAAAGAGGTCGAGGCAGTATGCAATCCAATCATCACAGCTGTTTATCAAAGATCAGGTGGAGCCTCGGGTGGTTCATCAGAAGAAGAAGAAGATGGACATGATGAACTGTAGGTTAAACTTAACACTGCCATTGACACTAATGAAAAGAGGCAAAACATGAGGATACCGGATAGACCAAGACGAGTTTAGTGTAAGTTGTAAGTTTTGTCACTGTTTACGAGGGAAGAGGTATCCCTTCGCTTGGTCTTTTGAGGTGAAGATACTTATGAAAGGATGTTTCCTCTTTTAAACTTGTATTCTGCTTCGATCTGTTTTAGAACTTCTGAGATTAGTTGAATTTAATGGAGTCAAATTCAGAATGAAGTTTAACATTACAAGTTTCCATTTTGCTATCAGTCTTATTGTCCTTTTTTCCATCGGTTGATTTTATAATAACTACTCTTATCAGCATCAAGCTCATTTCAATAGTTGCCTATCCCGCAAAATCGATAGAAGGCCGTTCAAAACTTTGTACAGGGACTAATGAAGAAACCTATTGTAAGAGGCAAAAACTTGTTAAGGACTCCTTTTAGTCCCTTTGTAATGGCTTTCAGAAACTGAAATGAAAATACCTCTTTATGATATCAAAACTTCATTGATTCTAGCACTTCAGTTAGCTGGCCACTTATGGGGGATTTTGTACCCCATATATAACAGACTCTGGAATGATAATTACAACAACAACAAATCCAGTGGAATCCCACAAGTGAAATCTGAGAAGGGTGGTGTGTACGCTGACCTTACTCCTACCTTGTGTCTAGAGATGATAGTTTGTACGCCGACCTTACCTTTATGTGCTGGCAGAGAGACTGTGTCCGAGAGACACCTGGCTCAACATAGTCGCAATAGCAACGCAAAGGGTAATAAAGGAGTGGAAAAGACATGAAAAGATATGAAAAACCAGTAACAACAACAAGATAGTAACAAAAAACTCTGGAACTATAATTGCACAGTAAATATGTAAACTTAGCTAGCGTTTGGCCATAGATTCCCAAATTGTTTTGAAAAATCTGATTTGGGTGAAGTTTGGTTTGAAGATGAAAATGTGTTTGGACATACGTTTTCAAAACATATTTCCAAACTTTATTTTGGAAAAACATGTATAAAATTCCCAAGTTTTGGGATTTTGGCCCAAAATCAGCAATTGGGGTGATTTTGGGATTTGGGATTTTGCCAAAATGTGGGCAAAATTTATTGCCAAACATGAGTTTTGTCAAAATAAATTCAGGGCCAAACGGGTCCTTAGTATAACTATATCGACTTGACACACTCATACCAAAAGGCACAAGGAGCTTATCAAATAAAGAGTACAAACCTGAAAGAGAATAATAAGAATGAGAAGACCAGCAGCAGAAATATTAGGTGTCTCAATTTCATAGGACAATGAGAAACAACCGAAATCAGAAAAAATGCAAAAAGATGCGCATCCGGGGAATCGAACCCCGGTCAGTACCGTGGGAGGGTACTATGATACCACTACACCAGATGCGCTTCTTGTATCAAAAAATCCAAATTGCAATATATACCTAGTCGATATAATAATAATGTAATATGCTTCAAATATTCGAAGTTACTGATTTAAGCATTACCTTAAAAAATGAGGAAATTAAAGAATACATACCTCGCATAAAAAATATACGAGGTCCTTACACATTTTATTTATTAATTTATTTATCCTGCTTACAAATTAAAAAAATTTAAAACCCACTCAAAACGTGAAGCCCCCATCCTTCAGTTTCTCAGAAAAAACAGCAAATCAAATTTGGAATTTTCTGTAAAATAGGTAATTTTTTTTAATTTAAACAAATAAACATAAAAACACGATTAACTTTTTTTCATTATTTTCAGATTTTTATGCCATTAATTGGTACAGTGTTTAGTTTTAGGTTTTCTATTAGATAAGTATACTTCAAATTAACATTAGATAATTTAAGGAGTCGATGTCTCTCTTTTATGGCATGGCAAAGGGCGTCTAAAGTTTGATTTGCAAAAAAGATTAGAAGACAAAATTGTAATGAGAACTCTTTTTTTCTCTCTGTTTTTTCTTTATCAGTTTATTAGTTTTTTTTTTTTGGTAAATAAATTTTTTATTTCACCAAAGAAATTATGTACAGGTATCTAAGCAACAAAAAAGTTCTAGAGGTAGGCATGAAGCCTCAAAACTCTCAGCTATAGGTAGAAGTTTAAGCTTTCAAGCCTCCTGACCATTGTATGCTTCGTGCTCCCTCTACAGAATATGTCTTGAATCACTTGTCTTGTAATTATCCCAACACTTCTTTGGTTGATGCGCCGATGGATGAAGGCGACTGCATGCTACATCTAAGAGTTTAGTTCCATGAGACCTTGAGTTCTTTCTTTGGAATGTGGTAAGAAGTGTATAACCATTATCCTTTCCTCTAAGAGCGGATTTCAGGAATTTATTCACATCCGATCATATCATTCCATAAAAAAAATCTATATGTATAGAGAGATCCCCTAGATATACAGATAGAATAGATGTTCATGGATAGACAGACATTCCATTGATTCTTTGTTTTTGGGCTGAAAAAGCTCGTCGATCCAAATGAATCATTCTTCTGGTCTCTCTTCGCTCCCCACCCCGAAACTGACCCACGGCACAGCGCCCATTCGCTTCGCGCCATCTTTAAAGTTACCCGGTCTGGTTCCAAATCAGCCGTTCATTCAACACTGCTACAACCTCCGCACGCATTCGTCGACCGGCAGAAGTGCTTTTTCAGTTTGTTATGGGTTCCAACCCATGGACTTGGTAGCAGACGGTTCGGACGATGGTTGTGTCCTGAACCCAGTCAGCGGCACATCTCCTATATCGATGGCATCTGTCCGCTTTCTACCCTTTACACTCTGAAGTACACTTAGATTCCTTTCTTGCCAAAGTGTTACTCTGAAATACCCTTAGATTCCTCTCTTGCCAAATGTAGTAAACACAACCTGCAAAGGCCATTCTATAGATCTCAACGACAATCTTGCCTTTCATCTTGGTAACAGTTCAGTGTAGTTCTTCTTGCCATGTCATCACAAGTCTTCTTATCCCTTGCGATAGAAACATTTCCCCCCATAATTCAGTAGAAATTTTGCACTCAAAAAAGCGATGTGTAATGGTCTCATTCTGCTCTTTACACAAGATACACTTATGTTCAATTATAATACCCCATTTGGCCAGCTTGTCATTTGTATTCAATCTACCCCAAGCGGCCAGGTTTAGAATGAATATCCACTTTGGAGAAGCATAGCCATTGCAAGTCAATTTCCTCCGTGGAACCTTTATAAAGGTACCACATAGCAGCTGGTATATTCCAGCTGTGTATCTCTACCAACACCCCCAAAATACACTGATCTCTTATCAAGATTTTCTCTCAGTCCCGAAGCCTCAGAGAAACAGTTGAAGCTGTATAATCTGCAATTTATCACATCTGGGATGAAAATTAAAATCTGGATTACTCCTCAATGACTTCAGCAACCTATTAAGGTACTCCATGGCCAAGACAAACAAAAAAGGAAACAAGGGATCTCCTTGTCGTAGCCCCTTCCTAGCTGGAAATGGCACACTAGGCTTCCTATTGATTATGACAAGAGTATGACACACTGCCATTACCCATTGAACAAAAATATAAAGAAAATTCAGGCTACAAAGAATTTGCTCCAAGAAAGGCCATTCTAGGGAATCATAAGCCTTTTGTATATCTATCTTCATCATACACCTAGGAGACACTCCTTTCCTATTATATCCTTTTACAAGCTCAAGGCTTAGAATAATATTAACTGTGATCATCCTCCCAGGTGCAAATGCAAATTTACTATTATCTACCAATGTATCTATTACTCTATATAATCTTCTAGTCAGCACTTTAGAGATGATTTTATAAAGCACTGTCTATTAGTTTATTAGTATACTTATTTATTAGTTTAAGCTTTCTGCATTTTAGTGTAAATATGCATAACAGGATCCACCCATGAGGGAGTGGGGATTATTTATTATTTCAGTTTGATTAGACCCTATAAACAAATCTAGTATTGTTAAAGAAAATAGAATTACAGTCAGTCGTAGGGGCGTACAAACCGAATCGAAAAATCACACCATACCGAATAATTAAATCAAATCGATTAAAAAATCCGACTAGGTTTCGTTTGATTTGGTTTAGTATTGAGTAAAAAACCCGAACCAAACCGAAATATAAATATATAATTTTTTATATATAATTTTACGACATTATATAGAATTTTATTTAAAAGATGTCTAGAAATATTTGAGACCCTCTCATGAGATATAATATTTAATAGAACTATAAAGTGTGTTCATTTTTATTTACTTTAAATAATAGATTGCATCACTTTCTTATTATGTGTTATTGAAATACGATCAATCATCTCTTTATTCTTTCATATTCATATGTCAAGATTTATTTACTGTTGTTACTTTGATATTTGAACTGTTGTCTTATTTCGTTATTTCTGTTATCTGATATTTATTTCCCCAGCATATTCCCCTTTCCCTTGTACTTAACTGGTCATTCTTGTTGTTATTATTTCTTCCGAATATTATTAAATTGCACAGGTTGTCTTGGCTGTCGTGTCCTAGCCTCGTCACTACTTCGCCGAGGTTAGGATCGACACTTACTCAGTACATGGGGTCGATTGTACTGATGCTACACTCTGCACATCTTTGTTGTGCAGATCCCGGTACAGGACCCTTTGGACACTAGAGCGAGGAAGCTGCCTTCAGTCCACGTAGAGACACCGAGGTAGTCCTGTTGGCGTCCGCAGGCCTTGGCGTCCCCTCCTATTTTATTTGTATTTTGTTCTACTTATTTCAGAAACAAATATATTTATTTTCTTCAGACCATTATATGTATTATTCGTAGACAGTCCGTGAGATTGTGACTCCAAAGTTCGGGGATTGGTACTATGTAGTTTTCGTAAAGGCATTAAACTGAGTTAATATATGTTGTTTCGTTTTTGAGATTTCATTCATGTAAGTATTGTACATCACCTGCTATTGAATAATAATAAATGAATAAGTTAACTTAAATACTCACGTTGGCTTGCCTATAGGGTTCAACGTTAAGTGCCATCACGGTCCCGACGGTGGGAAATTCGGGTCGTGACATTGAACTTCTTATGTGTTAATCACATTGTGTAGTCATTAAATAAACGTCATTTTATGTTATTCCCATAATTATGTCTGTTTGATTTATTAGACCAGTGGGTGTCCTGACTAGTCCTCGTCACTACTTCACCGAGGTTAGTCTTGATACTTACTGGGCACCGCTGTGGTGTGCTCATTCTACTCTTCTGCACATTTTTTGTGTGCAGATTCCAGGTTTTGCATAGCCGGCCGATCGATTGTTAGCAGTGCGGTTGCTGCTGTGGAAACTCAAGGTAAACCCGTTTCAGCGTTCGCGGTTTTCGGAGTCACCGTCTTATTTCTCTATTCGCACTGTTGTACTTATTTCCGAACAATGGAATTTTAGGAGTTTTAGTGTAATTCTTTAAAGCTTATGACTTGTACTTACCGGATTTTGGGAATGTGTAAAGTGTTGAGATTTATTTCAAAAAGGCACTTAAACGATTTTTATACTATAATTTGATATTTGTTAATAATAGGCTTACCTAGTCCTTAAGGCTATGTGCCGTCACGATACCCAACAGAGGAAAAAATTGGATCGTGACAGTTGGGCTACAGCGGCCAAAAAATATTTTTAACATAGTGTGATATTATCTTTAAGCCAAACTTGTACGATTTTTCCCAAAAAGTCTTACAACATAAAGAGCATCCAACTCCTTATAAGTATCTTATTTTACTTTTTTACTTTTCATGTGAGATTTTGTTCACACATCCAATAAACCATTGGCTCTGGTATCAGTTGTTGGGCAAAAACGACCCAACGATACTTTTAACATGGTGTAATATTGTCTGTTTTGGACCGAGTCCACATAATTTTTCCTAAAAAACTTCACACTATTAAGAGTATCCAATTCCTTACAAGTAAGTTATTTTCTTTTCTACCTTCCATGTGAGATTGCAGGCCCAGTAAAACTACCAGTTTTTCAAAAATCATTTGGAAGAGAGAATTTTTTAAGAAATGTTCCTTAAATTTTTCTTGGGGTATCCTAGGAGGAGGTTAATTAGGACCTAGTAACATGCATCAAGTGAAAGTATAGTGTCCAAAAATAATTAAACACGCCTTCGTTTAGAATTCCAATCAATGGAAATTGAGTGTGATTTTGACAAGTCGTGTGTACGAGCTCCAAAAATAATTGAAGAAACTTTCGTTTAGAACTGCAAATCAATGAAAATAACCAGAAAATGTTACCAATCATATACAATATTATAGGAAAAAAAATATTTTTTGCAATAGGTATGGTTGGGATTCGTTGAAAGCACAAAGATGAGGCTATACAAAACGTGAGAAAGATTAGAGGTGATTTGGACTGGTTTGGAGTCAAATTTCGTTACCAATGATATAAAATATTCAAAATACTAAAAATAAAAAAAATTCCAATTGAAATGATTGAAATTTATTGATAACATATAGATGAGGTAATATACAAAATTTGAGGAAGATTGGAGTAATTTAGACTAGTGTGGAGTTAAAAGTCGTATAAAATGTCTAAGCGGTACATGTATATAACATGTATCTTACATATATCTCACACACAAGTATACATAGACATAAAGAAGATACACATTTGATACACAAATGATACACAGGAGAGACACATCGCATGTTCTTCCACGTTTATTTTTTACTTCAAATTTGACTTTAATTTTAATTCAAACCACATCAAATCTTCATCAAATCGTCCCAAAATTGAAATTTAAATTTCTTAAGATGTACCCAATATATTACAGTAACATTCACTCAAAATAAAATTCAGTTTCGAAAATCCAAATTTTTGAATTCAAATTTAAACGAGCTTCAATGGTTGTCCATGAAGTTTTCAGTTTAAGCTTTTGATCCAATATTCCAACAAACTAACACTCCTATTTAACAGTGATTTCTAATTCGAAATAAGAAGTTTTATTTGTTACATCGAGGAAAAGATCAATTAATGTTTTTCATTGACAGAAAAATATGGTAACAATCGAAGCACCTTTGCTTTTGGCATTACAGTCAAACATTTTTATAATAGCATCCTTATATAATAACATTTTACAATAAAAGTCAAAAAAATTCGACATTTCGCTATAAAATCCAAAAATATTCGAAACAAACGAAGCTATTATAGAGAAGTTTGACGGCATCCTAGGGAAATTGTGGGGCTAGATTAGGAGGTTTATTTAAATTATGAGTTGTATAAATTAAAAGCTTAGATCAGTTTAAGTGTCATGTTAATTGGTATTTTAAAAAAAAATTATTTCGCTTTATTATAAAACACTGAATATTCTTTTCTCTAAATTGCAAAATTTAATCATATTATTCCCTCCGTTCCAATTTATGTGAACCTGTTTGACTGGGCACAGAGTTAAAGAAAAAGTGAAGACTTTTGGAATTTGTGGTCCTAAACAAGTCAAAAAGGGGTCCAGAGTATTTGTGTGGTTATAAAAGCTTCTCATTAAGGGTAGAATTATAAGTTTAAGCCAATTATTTCCAAATTTAGAAAATGGTCATTCTTTTTAGAACGGACCAAAAAAAGAAATAGGTTCACATAAACTTGAACGGAGGGAATATAGTTTATTTCTCCTATAAAACACTTTTACTTTCTTTTGTATATTAATGTCAAAGAGTTCAGTTTAAAGCAGTGGCGGAGCCACATAGCTTCAAGAAGCACTAGAAAATTACGTCGTTTAGATAAGTAATTTTTTATTTATTTATATATATTAAATGTTGATTCCTCTTAATTTTTTTATATATTTACTTTTTAAAATTTCAATATATTTTATTGAAAATTCTAGCTCCGCTATTTTTATTATATATATAATTATAAATTAAAAGTATGGAGGTGGTCACACCTGCCTACTACATCTGCCGCTAGCTGTCTGCATTGAGTTACAAATATATGGATGCGTGGATCATATAGTACCACTCAAACTTGATTCATTAAGATTTGGATTAAGGTCCTTTTTTGAACTTTTTGTAAAGATGTGATGTTATTTTTGCAAAAATAGACATTCTACTTACGGTTTGTTTGTATTGAAAATAGCTGCTATAGGTTTCCTTGAATTGAGGGAACATGAGACAAAGTAAATCAGAAGAATAGGTAGGATAAAAAGATTTTAACTTTGTATTAATTTGTAAGATGAGAACGTATATGATACCTAATGAATGACAATGAATAGTAAAAATAGCACGGGCCGGACAAGTCAGTTTTCGAACTGGTCATACAAAAATAGTTGTTGTTTGTAAAGTCATTGAAAAATAGCTATACTATATTGGGGCATTTGCACTTATACCCGCTTTTTGGGTCAAGTTTTAACTTATACCCGCTTTGCAAGAAAAATTGCAAGCGTACCCATTTTTCGCATAAACTTCAGGCATACGGGCCTAAAGTAGCAAAGGCAATCACACAAACTTTAGCATTCTACTAGCTGAAGTTTTGTTCTCTATTTGTTGTACTTAAGCATGTTTTAGATGAAGTTTTGTCCTGGATTCAATAGTTTTGTCGTAAAGTTTTTTCAAAAACTTCAACTGAAGATGTTAAAGTTATTTAGTTCATTTGTAAAAATTTCAGCACTAAATAAGCTGAAGTTTTGTCCTGGATTCATTAGTTTTGTCATAAAGCTTTTCAAAAACTTCAGCAGAAGCTGCTGAAGTTATTTAGTTCATTTGTAAAAACTTCAACACTAAATAAGCTGAAGTTTTGTCCTGGATTCATTAGTTTTGTCATAAAGCTTTTCAAAAACTTCAGCAGAAGCTGCTGAAGTTATTTAGTTCATTTGTAAAAACTTCAACACTAAATAAGCTGAAGTTTTGTCCTGGATTCATTAGTTTTGTCATAAAGCTTTTTCAAAAAAATCAGTAGAAGATGTTGAATTATTTAGTTCTTTTGTAAAAACTTCAGCACTAAATAAGCTGAAGTTTTGCACAGTAGTTGGAAGAAGGAGCGCCTGAAGTTGTAAAACTTAGGGTGTAAGTTAAATAATTTTAAGAATATGGGTACAAGTTAAATGGGGGCGACCAAATAGGGCGCCCCGTGCAATTTTTACTATTTTGCTGCAACACGGAAAGTTTCAGCATAATATACTTGAGATCGGTGCACCTATGTACGAACTTCCAGCATATTATACTGGAACTCCAACACGCAGAAAGTTCCAGCATAATATATACTGGAGATTGGAGCACCTGTGTATGAACTTCCAGCATATTTTGTTGGATCGGTATATTATATTGAATATACTGGAACTCCAGTATATTATGCTGGAGTATTTTCTGGATTTTAAGCAGTGCTTTTGTCATATTTATCTTTACATAAAAAGTGACTAAATTTCGATTACTTTTAAAACTATAGCTATTTTTGAATGACCGCTTATAAATCTGGCTATTTTTTAATTTCTCCCCATAGAATACCACCAAAGATTGTTGTGGATTAATGGCTAAGGTCCCTCTAAACTTAACTAGAGGACTCAAGTTTGAGCTTTGGAAACGAAAAAAATATTGTGGTTCTCATTTTAATGGGTCTTGCGCAACACGAATTAGTAGGACGTCAATGCGACTATCTAACACCGACAAAAATCCAAAAATAATATAGAATAATTTGAAACAAACATATGGAGGAGTAAATATTTTTCTGTTACTTTATAGATGATCTAGTTATGTACATATTTTTACACCATCAGTACATAAAATTCAAACTCTTTTTATCCTATGTTACTTACATCCTCTCTTCTTTTTCTGTCTTATAGTTATTCTTCCTCTCTCCTCTGTTTTGGAAATTCCCAACATTCCATGTATGCCTTTAAATGAGGTACAACAACTTGACAATGTGCCCGAAAGTGTCAAAAATAATAAATAAGGTGGCCTTATGCAGAGATGAGTTCAATTGAACCCGTAACTTTCGATACTGAGTAAAAATTCATTTAAAATTACAAAAATAATAGATTTGAACTCATAACTTTAAATACAATGGGTTCAGTGTTAAAAATTTTAAAAGTTAAACTCATAAAATTTAAATCCTGAATCTTCTTCTGACCCTAAGCATAGGGCTGCCCTACTACTTGACTTCCCACTAAAATAAAGAAAAGTACATTTTTTAGTGGTCTCCAAACCTATACTTCTTATAAGGGAAATGGGTAAAATTACATTTTTATTATCATGCGCAATCCTAGAACTAGGTTGTACTTTTCCTCGACTGAACCTCAAATGCAATTATTGTACAATGTTATTTTATTGTACACATAAATATACGTTCCGTGTTAAAAGTACTATGTTCAGATTGACCCGATACAAAAGGGCCGGATTCGTCCTTGCTAATGTTCTTTTCCCATAGAGGGATGAAGTGGTTCAAAAGAGGCGGATCTAGAATTTCTAATACATTGGTGCACTACTAAAAAAAGGAATGAAAAAATATATTAAATAGGAATTGATCTCCATTCCTCTTGGTAATTAACTCAACTTTCAACCAAGTGTACCAATCAACATTCTTGCAACATGGGTGCCGACAATTAATATTATACCAATTTTAAAAAAGCATATACATAAAATATTTAATTTTAAGGAGAGGCATGAGTTCATGTGCCCCATAATATCCCTATAAATCTGCCCCTGTGGTCGAATACACGGAGTTTTAAAGAACTAAAGACTTTTAAAATCTTATGATTTTTAATATACCATAATATTACAACAACAACAACAATCCAGTAAAATTTCACAAGTGGGGTCTGGGGAGGGTAGAGTGTACGCAGACCTTACCCCTACCCCAGAGAGGGTAAAGAGGCTGTTTCCGGGAGACCCTCGGCTCAGAGACAATATATATGTGATGACAAAACCCGAAAAATAAAAATTATTAGCTAAATAAACTTTTGAAACTTGTCATTCTAATTCATCTTGGTCGAATAATAATAGTGTTACATGAGGTGGGGGGGAAAAAAGGAGTACTTTTCTACACAACAAAAAAGTAGAGGCAAAAGACATGCACACTAAAACTTTCACTGGCTAAACTACATTTAACATTTAGACCAAAAAAGACTACATTAACATTGAATGATCAAAGACATTTCCAGCCAAAAGATCATCATCTAATTGATTATCCTGAAAATAACATTTTTCAGAAAGAAGCTGAAGATACTCTTCATACACCTTCTCCAGCATGTTCTCATCCAATGGAACTTCATCAAATAAATTTGAAGCACAAGGAATGAATGAAATCTCTCCTATTTTACCCTCGTCGGTAAGGCTGCGTACATATGACCCAATGTAGTTCGTCTCATCAGCGGACCCTGCGCATAACGGAAGCTTAGTGCACTGATCTGTTCTTTTATCATCTTCTTCGGAACTATTTGACGATGAAGTACTCAATAATGCAATATCTTCAACACTATGATTCCTACAAGAGGAAATTCTTATTGGTTTTGGGATAAACACAACTTGAGGAGAGTCACTAATATTTTGTACTAAAGATTGGTCTTTTTTCTTCTTGTTTTTTAATTTCTTGTCTTGTTTTTTTCTTGGTTTCCCTATTTTGGCTTGTTTTTTGGGACAATATTTGGAGAAAAATTTGTTAACTTTAGGCTCAATTCCAGCATTTTTGAGCTTCTTGATGAGATGTGTGTTCCAATAATTCTTGATTTCATTGTCAGTTCGACCTGATAATCTTCCAGCTATAAGTGACCAACGATTGCCCAAAAGGGAATGAAGTCTTATTATAAGATCTTCTTCGTCTTGACTAAAATTTCCTCTCTTGATTCCTGGCCTCAGATAATTCATCCATCTTAGCCTACAACTTTTTCCACATCTAAGTAGCCCTGAATTTGAATAAGATAGTCAAAAAACAAATTAATACAAGCATCTCATTTTAATAGTTTAAGCTTTTAAGCAAGTAATTCACGCAATTCAATATGGTATCACACAACGATTTGTTATGTGTACGAATAAAGTACCACATTAAAAGTTGGTAAAAAAAAAAAAGAAACATGATAATTTTGGGTATGACAGAAGTCATATTCCTAACAAAAAAATCAAACACTAAAACATGACTTTGTTGCGGAAACTATTTTCTTGGAAAATAATTTCCGTTATAAACATACTCATCACAGTAATACATTATGAAAGGATGTGATGCAATGGTTGGAACTGCTCTTCCCTTAACCAGAGGTCTCGAGTTCGAACTTGGGTATGGAAAAATTCTTGGTAGGGAACACTTCCCCTCGAATGGAGTCCTACGCGATGCGTATCCGAATATAGTCGGACTCCAACACGGATACGGGACACCGGATGAAAAACCAAAAAAAAAAAAAAAGAATCTATAAGATTGAATGAAAATAGAAATGCATACCAGCTTTCTTGGGCAAGTTTCTCCATTGGCCTTCACCATTTTCCTTAATATAATTGCTAAGCAACAAATCTTCTTTTGTAGACCAAGGACCTTTACGCAACCCTTCTTTAGCACAACACGGCGCTCTTCCCATTTCTCTTTGTAGTTGGACAAAAACAAGAGTACTACTTTTGAATATATATATATAATGTGAGAAAAAAGGAAAATTAAGACGGTTTCTCACTCCAAGTCAGTACCAGTAATTTGAAAAAGCGATAGACATCTAACGTATTTATTCATTTTTTTTCTTAAATATAAATTACAAAGAGTATTAGCGGTCTTGTTTGTTCCGCATATTAATAAAATAAAAGAATTTGGTTGTCACATATAAATATATTCTTGAGTTTATGACTATGAAAAAGAAGAAGGCGACGCCACAAAGGTTTAGAGAAAGTCGTGCCCTTTTAGAAGCCACGAGATCTATTACAGGAACATTAAATACTGAGGGGACAAAAGAAGAACAATGGACAATATGATGTAGCTGGTCTTTACTATATTATACTATATTAGTTGGAAATATTCAGACCTAGTATTCAGGGGTGTATGTAGTGTAGAAATATTGGTTTCATCCGAACTTCGTATTTTTTACGAGAAGTATAAATTTATGTGTAAAAGTTCATTACAGTCGTAATTAATAGTTGATGCGAACTCATATATAACTTTAATAATATAATGGATTCAATGCTAAGAATTTTACAACTTATTTGGATAGTTGTTACGTATCGTTTCATAATATATCGTATCGTACTGTATTGTATTGTACTGTATCGTTTGATAAATACAATGTTTGGATAGATTGTGTCGTTTGCCATCATTTCAAGATATCACGCACCGGCAATATGAAGAATAAAATTGTAATATTACAAAGAAAAACTATGATACAGGGTAAAATTATTATATAAAAAGGTACGGAAAATTATTAAATAAAATTATTTAACAATAATGAAGGGTGAGATTGAGAGAAAATCGCGACCACACTAAATCGGTCGTTAACGGTCGTTACATAAAGTGGTAAATTTCGTTGTTATCTACGACGAATTTAATGATGCGACACAATAAATTTAAATAACAATAAAAACAAACATCGTATTATTAGTTTGAATATCATTGATTGGGACCCTTCCATATGATTATGTCTTATTCATACATTTCATGTATTCCTTTTGTTTTATAGAGGTAAATCATCGGGCACAGATTGAATCCAATATAAGAATTAATATAAATTAATGTGCCTCTTCACCACTTGCAACAACTAGGCAAGGACTCTACATATATATATATATATATATATATATTATAGAATAAGATTGCATTTAAATTTTTAACAATCCCTTTTGTAAACAGTGATGTCTCTTATATTCAAATATATATATATATATATATTATATACTAATAATTACTTGATTTAGTTCTTAAGATTTATTATGAAGGTGCATGGAATCTCTTCTCATAAAGAGTATTGAGATTTCACGATTTTATTATACACTGTTTCCCGCGAAATTGGGATCTTTTGCTTTGGAAATTTCTCGAGGCCATATTAATTTAGTGTAATGATAAGGATTGCAGTCTGATTTTAATTTTCTGATAAAGTACATATTGCAAGGTCTAAAGAATAACCGCGGTATGATGTATACAGGTTATTTTAATGCAAATATTATTGTCTGTTTCTACGGCACGAACCCGTAAGCTATATATTACAAAGATAACTTTACCCCTTCAAATCTTTAAAGGAAAATTAAAAAGACATTATCACCTAATTAATACTCCATTAATTCGAATAGTTAATGTAGATTAATTCGGAAAAAGAAGTACTACTTAGAAGACTTCATACTTTTAAAACGTCAAATATTTTGAAACAAATTTAACTTTTCAAAATAAGTAATATTTGTGGATAGCAGGGTCTAATAATAATTCATTGTGCATATTGCGCAGTGTCTCTTATTTTTATTTTTAAGTTACTCATTCAATACTTAATACTCATATTGGAGCTCGGACTAAAATATTAGATATCTCTTATAATTATTAATATTAGAAATTTCCTATAATTATTAGAGATGGACGTAAAGATCTCTCTCATGCACGTGAACCTATTCTCTCTTATAGCTCCTGCAAAAGAGACAAGTGAAAATGGAGATCCTATACTGTTAAAGGAAACGAAATAAATAAAGAAGTGATCATGTGAGTTAATCATTTTCAACGAAGGGAACATTTGATTTGAATTCTGAATTGCCAGAAAAGATATATTAAAATAATAAAGGAAAATGAAGAAATCAAAGAATATACAAAACATGAGGGGGCAGGGGAAGGTTATTGCATGAACACTGCTCTTGAGTCATATGGCACTTCACTTTTCACATTATTTACTTAATGATAGGATGATCGCCATCGTCCAGTACTTAACTATAGGTTTCGAGTTTAAAATCAAGTGAATAGAAAATCTTTCAATTATTAGGGAATGCTTCCCTTCCTATGATGTACCTACTTGATGCGGAGATGAATATCGGAGTTATGACTTTCGAATATCAAATGGTTAAAAAGTAAGAAAGTAAGAGGAAAGCGTGAATTCTACATTTCCTCTTTGATTTGTTTCATGTCACCCTCGAAGCTATCTGGGGCAGAAGAAAACTCATATTAAGCGGCTGGTGAATTCTACCCAGTATCGAGATTGGGTAGGATATTTCATCGATTTCCGAGAAGGGAATTAGGCTCTATAGGATGGTCCCTGTCCTTGGTAAGGCCTTACCACTCGGTCCCCGATGGCCAGCGGGGGATTCGGTATAGCAGCTCAAATTTAATGCAGAATCATCAATGTTGAGTGCTGTAATCAGAGGCGAACCCAGAATCCGAAGGTTGTAGGTGCAACAACTTTATGTATACAGTGTAGCTACTACTATCTACAAAGACCGAATAGGAACGATGGAACGATTTGGTTAGTTTTTGGGTTAGTTCGAATATATCTTTAATTCACAAAATAAATAAGTTCAATTTTAGACATGACGCTAAACCAGTGGCACCTCTGCCTACTTCATGATTTTTGGGTGCCATTCTAACAATAAATTTGTTTATTCACAACTATCTCATATACATACAAAGAATTTTAACAAAGCAAGCGGGTGATGTGGCACCTGTTAGAAATCTGTATTTGTAAAATAATTCTGGAAATAATAAAATAACATAAACAGAAATGTAAACGTAATGGAAACTTAATCCGAGCCCACTGAATTCACAGTGTTTCCTTAAGGAATTTAATCTCCTCCTAGTACCCAAGGTTATGGATTATTTCCTCCCAGGATAGAACGAAATTCACACTGGTGTAGTGGTACTTCAAACCCCAGTATTTCAGCGAACTCAAAGTTCGATAGCAAATCACACTTACTTGCTTTCTTTGAAGATGAAAGTA
>ML280765.1:0-16224 GCA_005239495.1 Nicotiana undulata
GGGATGTGCGGTCAGCAGAATGAGGGATCATATTCTTGTACTATATGAACGAGGGTTAGAGTACTAAATTTATTGGGTAAGTGATAACTCGAACTTGGTTGAGATACATGAATATATCATTGTTTTCATCATTTAATTAGTATTTTGAGAAGGAAAATTGTAGAAATTTCATAAAATAAACTTTTTGGATTTAGAATGTTGATTCGGGGTTGGATTTGAGTGAAACTAGTATGGCTGGACTCGTAATTGAATGGTTATCGAATTTTGTGAGTTTCGTCAAATTGCGAGATGTGGGACCCATGGGCAATTTTTTAGTGTGATTTCGGATTTTGTTGGAAAATTAATATTTTAATATAGAATTAATTGTGACTAGGTACGAGGCGTTCAGACACTAATTCACGAGGCAAAGGTGTATTGGAATCTTGAGTTGGTTGCAAATCGAGGTAAGTGTCGTGCTTAACCTTGACTTGAGGGTGTAGGACTTGTTTATCCATTCGCTGCGTGATTTAATGTGTGAATACAACGTATATGTGAGGTGACGAGTACTTATGCGTTGTGGTTGAGTCAAACTATGCGGGAGGAATTTGTTCATTTTGAATAACTATCTATTTAATTAAGATAGTCCTGCTTAATTTTATTATTGATTATTTGGTCATTATGCATAAAATTATTATTGATTTAATTATTGTTGAATATTTTGAAAGAGTGTAAAAACACGAAGGATGATGTCGTGCCATTTATATCATTTATATTATCCTTGACATGGTGAGAAAGAGTGTAAAATCACGAAGGGTGATGTCGTTCTATTTTCAAAGTGTGTAAAAGCACGAAGGGTGATTCCGTGCCAGAATAGAATTGAAGCACGAAGGGTGATGCCGTGCCAAAAGAGAGTTAAAGCACGACGGGTGATGTCGTGCCAATCTTATTATTGATTTAACTATCTATGGCAAGAAAGAGAGATAAAGGATGAAGGATGATGTCGTGCAAATCTTATTATTTATTTATAAATTAATGGAAAGAATGAGAGTAAAAGCACGAAGTGTGGTGCCGTGCCATTTTCATATTATCGCCTATTTATTATATTGTTGAAGAATTAATTGGCCGCTACGTGACACTTCTCATGCTGAAATGTTTATACCATTCCCCTTCGCATGTTCCCTCCCAAATTATAAATTGTTAATTATTATGTTCATTGTTGCTTCGTATTTGTATATACTTGTACATTTTATTTACGTATGTGTCTTGTCATAGCCTTGTCACTACTTCATCTATGTTAGGATCGACACTTACGGAGTCGGTTATACTCATACTACACTCTACACTTCTTGTACAGATTTTGGAGTTGGTCCTAGCGGCGTACCATAGACTTGCTCGGATTCAACTACAAAGAGAAGACTTGAGGTATAACTGCATAGCGTCTACAGTTCTGAAGTCCCCTTATATCTTATCTTAGCTGTGTATTATCATTCATACAACTTGAATTTTATTCATACCTTTATTTGTATTATTCTAGTAGCTCGTGCACTTGTTACACCTGATTTGAGGATGTATTTTGATGATTCGGTTGTTATGGTCTTCCGCAATTTATTTCAGTAATTGACTTCTGTTTAATCTTATTTGTTTTAAAATGGTTAAGATATTCTAACGTTGGCTTACCTATCAAGTAAAATGTTAGACGCCATCACAGTCCCGAAGGTAGGAATTTCGGGCCGTGGCAGTTGGTATCAGAGAACCAGGTTACTTAGGTCTCACGAGTCACGAGCAAGCTTGGTAGAGTCTGAAGGATCGGTAAGGAGAAGTTTGTACTTATCTTCTAGAGGCTATGAAGTTTAGGAACAATATCACCTCTTTCTTATTCTATCGTGTGATTTTATTGTATCATCGATGATTGAATCATTATATTCTTTTCCGCTCGCAAATGGCGAGAACACGTAACACATATACTGGCGGACCGGGTCAACTTCAAGAATAGTTGTGAGGGGCATTTCATCCTTCTTTGATATTCCCCCAACTCTCTGACATTCATCATATCTCTTGACAAGCTCACTGGCATCTCTACACATGGTTGGCCAATAAAAAATACAACTAAGAATCTTGGAAGTAGTCCTCTCCCCACCGTGATGACCACCGTAGGGAGAGGAATGACAAGCATCAACTATGCTCATTTGCTCCTCCTCTGGGACACACCTACGAATCACTCCATCATTGCAAATATTGAACAACTAGGGTTCATCCCAATAATAGTCCAAATTGTCCTGTTTGAGTTTCTTGATTTGGTTAGAAGAGAGATCACACAGGACAGTGCCGATAACAAGGAAATTGGCAACATCCGCAAACCAAGGCATATCATTCAAAGAAACCGAGAGGAGTTGCTCATCCGGGAAAGCATCATTAACTTCAATACCATCTTTTGGTCTCCCTTGCTCTTCTAGACGGGACAAATGATCCGCAACCTGATTTTCACTTCCTTTCCAATCAATGATCTCGAGGTCAAATTCTTGAAGCAACAAAACCCATCTCATCAATCTATATTTGGAGTCCTTTTTCAAATACCGGAGCACCGCGTGATCGGTATGAACAATCACTTTGGCACCCATGAGATAAGGCCTAAAATTCTCCATGGAGAACACAATTGCTAACAATTACTTTTCCGTCACTATATAATTAACCTGGGCATCGTTCATAGTTCTTCTTGCATACTACGCCGGATGAAATATCTTGTTCACCCGTTTCCCCAAGACCTCTCCTACAGCAACATCACTTGCGTCGCACATAAGCTCAAAGGGTGAGCTCCAATTTGGTGCGGTAATGATTGGAGTGGTTGTTAATTTATACTTCAAGAGCTCAAAGGCCTTCATGCACTCTTCATTGAAATCAAATCTTGCATCATTCTCTAATAGTTTTCATAGGGGGTAAACCACTTTGGAAAAGTCTTTGATGAACCTTCGGTAGAACCCCGCATGCCCAAGAAAACTTCTAACTCCCTTGACGGAAGTCGGGGGCGGTAACTTTTAAATCACTTCTATTTTTTCCTTGTCCACTTCAGTTCCATCTTTTGAGATCTTATGGCCGAGGACAATGCCCTCCTTGACCATAAAATGGCATTTTTCCCAGTTAAGCACAAGATTTGTCTCTTCACATCGGGCTAGAACCTTGTCAAGATTTTGCGAACATTCTTCAAATGAGTCTCCAACCACACTAAAATAATCCATAAAGACTTCAAGGAAGTCCTCCTCCATGTCCGTAAATATAGCCATCATACACCGTGAAATATAGTGGGTGCATTACACAATCAGAACGCCATCCGAGAGAATGCAAAGGTCCCATACGGGCAGGTAAAGGTAGTTTTCTCGTGATCTTCTGGGGCTATAAGAATCTGATTGTAACCATAGTACCCATCCAAGAAACAGTAATAGGCTCGCCTGACAAGTCTGTCTAGCATCTGATCAAGAAAACGCAATGGGAAATGATCTTTTCGGGTCACCTTGTTCAGCTTCTTGTAGTTCATACATACCCTCCATCCAGTCACGGTTTGAGTAGGGATCAACTCATTCTTTTCATTTTTCACCACAGTCATACCCCTTCTTTTCGGCACATATTGCACTAGTGAAGTCCATGCACTGTCTGATATTGGATAGATAACCCCAACATCAAGCCATTTGATAATCTTCTTTTTGACCACCTCTTGTATAGCCTCGTTCAACCACTGTTGATATTCCACGGACGGTTTTGCATCATCCTCAAGTATAATTTTATGCAAGCAAAAGGCAGGGCTTATGCCCCGAATATCATCTAAGGTCCATCCAATTGCTTTTTTTCTTCTTTGAAGTACTTCAAGAGTGGAGTTTACCTGCACTTTGGTTAAGCAGGCAGAAAGAATAACAGGTAATGAAGAAGAAGGGCCAAAGAATTCAAACCTGAGGTGTGATGGAAGAGGCTTCAACTCCAATGTTGGTGGCTCCTCGATCGAGGGCTTTGTCAGTGGAGTCTTCCGATTTTCCAAGTCCAAGGAGAGCTTACGGGGTCCATAAGAGTAGGATCCCATTCCTTGAAATGCATTAGCACATTCAACCAAGCCATCCCTTACATCATCCCCGTGGTTCAACAAAACAGCTTCCATGGGATCGTCCACGTTGATCATTGCACTTGTATCATCAATTATCACTTCCGTCACAAGATCCACAAAAAAAAAAGCAAACCTCAATACTATTTGGTTGCCTCATTGACTTGCTCACGTGGAAGACAACCTTTTCATCGCCCACCCGAAAGGTGAGATCATCGGCATCCACATCCACCAATTCCTTCGTTGTTGCTAGGAAAGGCCTTCCCAAGATTATAGGAACCTCATAATCAACTTCACAGTCGAGGGTCACAAAATCAGCAGGCAAGATAAACTTGTTGACCCGTACAAGAACATCGTCAATAATACCAAGAGGCCTCTTCATTGTTTTGTCCGCCATTTGTAGTCTCATCGAAGTTTCTCTTGGTTGAATAATACGCAAAGTTTTGAATACGGAGTAAGGCATCAAATTTATACTTGCACCCAAATAACACAAGGCCTTTGAAAAATTCGCACTTCCAATGGTACATGGAATTGTAAATGCGTCGGGATCTTCAAGCTTGGGAGCCATCGAGTGCACAATGGAACTAAATTGATGAGTCATTTTGATGGTCTCACTTTCCATATCTCTTCTTAGTGACCAAGTATTTCATAAACTTGGCATATCCTGGCATTTGCTCAAGAGATTCCACCAAGGGCACATTGATAGACAAGATTTTCATCATCTTAATAAACTTCTTGAATTAATTTTCACTCTTTTGCTTTGAAAGTCTTTGAGGATAATGTGGAGGAGGACTTGGCAGAGGAGCCTTGGCATTTGGCACTACCGGCTCCGGTATGTCTATTACGTGTTCCCTAGACGGGTTCACGTCATTTTGAGTTTCCTTCTCGTTGTCATGAATATCAATCCTTAATTCACCATGAAATTTCTCTTCACTCACTTGCTCATAAACTATAGGAACATCATCATTTTGCATTTCATCATCATCACACACAACTCTCTTTTTCTTGGAGGTACTTGCTTCACCACCTCTTCCGCTCCTTGTGGCCACCGCCATTGCATGGACGGTATTTTTATTGTTCCCACCCTTTGGGTTTACTACCGTGTCACTAGATAGCTCCCTCTTAGGGAGGGTGTTCAATGCTTGTGATATTTGACCCATTTGTACCTCAAGATTTCGGATGGGGGTAGTGTGGGAGGCAATTTGAGCATCAGAATCGGCAATCCTCTCCATCATCTGTTTGAACATATTCTCGATCCGTCCCATATCATTGCTTGCCGAACTTTGACCTTAAGATTGATATGGAGGTGGATTGTTGGGTTGTTGATACTTCACCAATGGGTCAAAGTTTGGGTGGAAATAACAACAATAATTGGGGAGGAAATGAAAATCAGGGGTCGGGCTTTCAAATGTCAAAGTTCAAAGTCAACAACCCATGGGGTGAGTTTCATCATTTTACTCTACTTATGTGTTTACCCCTGTTGTGGGAATTCTATAGTGATAGTTGATCTGCTCCAACCATGCACCACTATATAATGGCGAGGAGGGGTTGACGTAGCTTTTACCCGGAAGGTCGGGATCGATATCCACAGTGAGTTATAATTGGTTGGGAATTGGGTTCCTATCCAATCTAGTTATGTGCGTTGTTTTTAATTACACTTTTAACCATGAGTGGGTTTTGATTATATTCTAATTTACTACTATTGATTTCTCAAAATAAACTAAGTGCGATAAATTTGTAAGGGTTTTCTCAATTGATAAAAATCACTAGAGAAGTGACTTACACCTAGGCGAGTATCTAATGGGATTAGGAATTTAGGATAAACTTGTTGTATTTGTGTCAAGATCCCAAATCCTAACAGGTCGTGATGGCGCCTATCGTGGAACTAGGCTAGCCAACCATCACATAACTACACATTTATTTAATATAATTCCTCAAAAAACATTAATAACCAGCAAACTGAGTATAATAAAAATTCCTCTAAGTCTTTAAGAAAGCATAATACAAACTAACAGTCTAGACAAATCCCCCAGGACTGGAGTCAATCGATCACGAGCATCTAAGAATAAAACTAATTCTGCTAATGTCATAAACAATGTCTAGGAATAAAATACTAACACTAATAAAGGAAGGGAAATGGAGAAGATGCGGACGCTAGACAGCTACCTCGAAATCCCAAAGCTGACGGTGAACGAAACTCGGATGGCTACTGCTCCGAACCAGTACCTGGATCTGCACACAAAGGTGCAGGGAGTAATGCTGAGTATGCCAACTCAGTAGTAATGAAAATAAATCACAGTCTGAAGAATAAGAAACACACAGCACAAAACACCAATCCACAAAACAGTAAAATGTCAAATCTCAGTAAAGTGTTCGAAAACCAATTTCCATAAAAATCCTTCGAAACAAGTATATTTTTCCAAATGTTTCTCAGTAAAAACTCCCAAAATATCAGTTTGAAAGATGAAACGAATTGTAATCAAAACTCAGTAAAATATCATTATAAACTGCCCATCGGGCCATAATCATCACTCATAATATTCCCTCAGCAACTCACCATCACTCAGTAACAATCACTCAGCACCTCACAGTCACTCCAACCTCTCAATCACTCGTCACTCGTCACTCGGCACTCGCACTCAGTAGGTACCTGCGCTCACTGGGGGTGTGTACAGACTCCGGAGGGGCTCCTACAACCCAAGCGCTATAAACAAGCCACATCATGGCATAAATCATCTCTCAGGCTCTCGGCCTCTCTCATATCATCAATATCCTCACAATGTTGTCCCTTGACCTCACTCAGTCAAACACTCTCAACATCCCACTCGTGCCATAAATAAACAGGGTTCTCGACCCAAAAATAGTATTTCGTTTCAAGAAATAGGAGTGTCAACAATTTCATAAGAAAGACTGAGTGTAAAATCACAGTTTCAAAGTGAGAAATATCAGTAAAATAGCCCCCAACGGGTTAACACAGATTGGCACTAGGCCCCCAAACATGGCTTACATCCCAAATATATCAAAACATGATAACACTATAAGACATATGCTTTAAAAGCAGTTTCGCAACTCAATAGTTGCCTAAAAAGGAACATTTTTCCAAATTTTCAATTTGTGCACGCCCCACACTCGTCATCTAGTGTGTGCGTCACTCCAAATCAGGGAAAGGATGTAAAGTCCGGGGTTTCATGCCCTCAGGACAGGATTTAAAGACATTACTTACCTCAAACTAGCCCGAAAAGCTATTCCGCAACACGCTTGCCTCTCGAATCAACTTCTGAGTGCTCCAAATCTACCAAGTTCATATTTTTCACATTAAATTATGCTAAGGGAATGAATTCCAATCGAAAATTATCAATTTTAGCACAAAACCCGAAATTAGCCAAAACCCGACCCCCGGGCCCCCGTATCGGAACTCGACAAACTTTATACCAAAACGATCCTCATCATCTCACGAGTTTGTACATATAAAGAACTTTGAAATCGGAGTCCGTTTGACCCCTCAAATCATCCTAAAAAGGTCTCATAATCTCAAGCCCTAATTTAACCATTTTCTACTGATTTTCCCCAATTAAACACTGTTAATTTAGTTCTTAATCACATATAATAGAGTTATGTAGTCCAAAATGCTTACCTCAATGATGAACAAACGTTTCCCTCCTCAAAAATCCTCAAAAAGCTCGGAACCCGCAAAATAATGGTGAAAAGAGGGTTAAAAATCGTGAAGTCCCATTTTTATACTTTTCTGCCCAGGCTTTTCGCACCTGCGGCAAAAATCTCGCACCTGCAGTTTTCATTAAGCGGACCAAAATCCCGCACCTGCGGCCCAGGTGTCGCACCTGCGGCTCGCAGATGCGGCCACACGACCGCTATTGCGGACCTTTCCCCATCTGGCCTTCCACCGCACATGCGATCATCAAGCCCGCTCTTGCGGCTCGCACCTGCAGTCAAACATCCGCAGGTGCGGAAATCACATTAGAAAAACATCAGTAGTTGTTTGTTGCACTTTTCAACTCTGAAACTTCCCGTTAACCATCTGAAATCAATCACGAGCCCCTCGGGACCCAACCAAACATACCAACATATCATATATGATCATTCCAACTTAATTGCACTCTCGGAACACCCAAAATAACATCAAAACACCAAAATCACATCAATTTCAAGCCTAAGAACTTTGAAATTTCTAAATTCCACCAACGATGCCGAAACTATCCAAAACACATCCGATTGACCTGAAAATTTGCACACATATCCAAAATGACATTACGAACTTGTTCCAACTTTAGGAATTCCATTCTGTCCCCGATAACCTATTTTCCACTGCCGACCGGAAATCGCCAAAAACTAACTTTCGCCAATTCAAACCTAATTCTACACCAGACATCACAAAAATATTCCAAACACACTCCTAAGTCCCAAATCACCTAACGAAGCTATCCGAGCCATAAAATCCGCATTTCGTGGTCGTTTACCCATAAGTCAACTCTCAATTGACCTTTCCAACTATAAAGTTATATTTAGAGACTAAGTGGTTCAATTCTCACTACAACCATTCTGAACCCGAGCCAACCGACTCTAACACATCATAAACAGTATAACAAATCTATGACAAGGCAATAACAGTAAATATAATGCAGATTCTACATAATAACCGACCGGGTCGTTACAATATGGAGTCGTGATATAACATCACACTCAATTACTCACTCTATACCTCTCGGTAGTTTGAGTGACATTGCCCGAATTGGCTTTCTCAAGCCTAATTGGGTGTTCAAACAGTGCAAGTGAAATTGGCTCAAGTCGGGTATTACTATCTCTAGGTTTAACCCTTTAATTGGAGCTATCAATCTCTTGAATTCACCTTAATTCCTTGTTAGCCTATTTTACCTAGACTTGGGCCCTTTTTCTCAAGAAGAGCCCTAGTAAAAAAGGAACGAATCAATGTTTGCATCCACCAATTCAACAGATAAAGCATGAAACAAGCTAAATATCACTAACCCATAAAGAAATAAGCCCTAAAATTAAAGACCCATTAAATACCCACACTAAGGTTGGGTCAAAACCCTAGCTAATGGGTCTAGATACTCATAATTGAGGTAGAAATCAAAGATGGAGATGAGATATAAGCCATAAATGTTAATTACAGGAACAAAACCTAAAGTTATAGGCTAAAACTACTCTAAAATTACTCAAAGTGGAAAAGCATTGTTGTTCACGAGCTCTCTAATACAAAAGATGACCTAAAATGTGAAAAAGAATTATTTATACACATCTGAAATAACTAGACAAAAATGCCCTTACGGAATTCCCCCTGTCCACGTAAAACTGGGCGCCTCAACGAATGCACTTTCGCGGCCGCTCAATAACGAGCATGGTCCGCGTTTTTCATTAATTGAATCTAGACTGGAGTTAATCTCGCAGACCACGTAAATACAATCGCGTCTGCGTGGGAAACAACCGCGGCCGCATGAAATGTTCGCTGACCGCATCTCACAAGTTTAGTCCACTTGCAACTCTCTGAACCCTTAATATTGCTCTCAGCGGAATATCATTCGCCTCCGTGTCAGATGGCTCCGCGGCCGCATAATAGTGACGTGGAACGCATTCTTTGCTTGGCCCTAGGTTGCCACGTCTCTGCTTCTTAATTTCCGCTCTCATTGCAATTTTGCCCGCGGCCGCGCCAATGGTTTCGTGGCCGCGCTTTTGTGACGCAGTCAGCGGTCCACACTGAGTCCAATTTCATCTCTCTGAACCTCACCTTCGCGAAAGCCCTCTAGTAATCCTCCTCAGCGAAAGAACTTACTGTCAAGACCCGAATTTCCCACCGTCGGACCGTGATGGCGCCTAACATTGAACTCGCTAGACAAGCCAACGTGAATTTTCAATTTACTTTATTCCTTTATTAACAGTCAAAAATAGATGACTTTCTAATTAACATAAATAAGAAACTAAGATGAGGCAAGATATATATATAGTCCAATACAAAGCCTTTACGAAATTTCACCAAAACTAACCATATCCCAGAATAGTGGAGTCACAATATCACGAACTATCTACAAATAACACATATAATGGTCTGAAAGAAGTAAATACATCTGTTTCTGAAATAACTAGAACATAAATAAAGAAGTGGAAGGGGACGCCAAGGCCTGCGGACACCTACAGGACTACCTCGGTGTCTCCGGATGGACTGAAGGCAGCCTCCTAGCTCTAATGTCCAAAGGGTCCTGTACCGGGATCTGCACAACAAAAGGTGTGCAAGTGTAGTATCAGTACAACCGACCTCATGTACTGAGTAAGTGTCGAGCCTAACCTCGGCGAAGTAGTGACGAGGCTAGGACACAACAATCAAGACAACCTGTGCAATTTAATAATATTCGAAAGAAGAAACAATAACAACAAGAATAACTAGTTAAGTACAAAGGAAAAGGGGAAACATGTTGGGGGACAAACAATATCAGATAACAGAAATAACGAAATAAGACAGCAGTTCAAATATTTAAGTAACAGCAGGAAGTAACAAACACAGAGAAAACAGTGCACGGCATCACCCTTCGTACTTTTACTCTCATCCTCACCAAATAATAAATAAAGGCAAGTGCACGGCATCACCCTTTGTGCTTTTACTCTCATCCTCACCAAATAATAAATAGAAACGGCACGGCATCACCCTTCGTGCTTTTACACTCTCATCCTCACAATAATCAATACACGACATCACCCTTTGTGCTTTACACTCTTCCTCACAATAATCAATACACGGCATCACCCTTCGTACTTTACAGTCTTCCTCATGGAGGGAAATTTGGGTCGTGATATTAAACTTCTCTTAAGTAAATTTTGTAAATACGTGATTATGGGTCCAGATGTTTAAAACTTTTTTCTAGGGAATATAATTAATTATTTGCCATGTATGTAAAATACATGTTGCTGCTAGGTTTGTGAAAAAATTTCTTAAAATTTGCCTATTTATGTTTTTCCACTAATTTAAATTGGGCTACATAAATGTTTCGTATTCAAGCAATGTGAAACTTCTGTAGTCAGAAGGTCATTCCTGCAATCCCAAACTGGCTTCTATGCCTAAAATTAGTCAACGAGACATAATAGCAAAATTGTAATATTCCATTTGTTAACGCCATTAAACTATCACTACCTAATTATGTAAGCTGAAGAATCAGTTCTGAAATCAACTAAAGTGAAAGTGTGAGTTGCATAAAGAGCAAGATAAATTAAGGAACCCAGTTCATTTTATTTTTCTCTTGAATCCAGTTGATTCAATATGAGATGCATTCATAATTAAATCAACGCAGGAACAGTAATTCATGCAAGCCCTAAAAAGCTAGCCAAGCCATCGTGTTTATTCAAATCCATTATTATTCCTGCACCAGAGTTCATATTTTACCTAATAATTTTGCAAAAATTCTCAGGATAACCGATAATAATTGCTCCGCAATAACAACAAGTCCAACAATCATTACAATCAGTATCAGAAGTACAACTCTTCCACAAGTATTAAGTTGTGGAAGTAGTCTTCCCTTTGACTCCTGAAAGATCATGAGCAACATTCCGTGCAACCACGAATTGCGTCCTTGAAAATAATGGCATATTAATTGCAATATTTTTCCATTATAGTTATCAAAATATAATCATGAGTGGTGAACATGAAAACCACGCGTTCAGGTATTAGGCCATCTCCAACCTTACACGATTTTTTAATTTGGTGTAAAATTTAGTGTTTTTTTGCTTCAACCCAACACCAAATCTTGCACCATTATAGAGTGTGAATAGTGTTGCACCAAATTTGGTGCAATACTATTCATCAACACCAAATTTGATTTAATATTATTTTATTTATTTTTATATTTTTTTGACTTTTAGTTTATCATATATTGTGTATATAATTAATTTTTATATTAAGATCTTTATAATTAATATTATATTCTATATTTTTATATATTAATTTTTGTATATATAATATTTATATAAGATTATAAGTTAATTTTATTATTATTATAATTGTATAAAAGAAAATATAACCATTATTTAAAAATGAAATATGCAAATGTAAGATATCTAATGTTGCTAAAATTGAAAAGTAAAAACTAAAATTTAAAAAAGAAAATTAACAATACATAAAATAAAATACATTAACATTAAAAGTACATCAAAGGAGGATACATTAAAATTGAAAATACATTATAAACATAAAACATAAGTCTAATAATCCGACATGTTATTTCCAGGTGCATCAAAATTACTAAAATACTGAGAGAACGGAGTAGAAGATTGTTGTGCTTGTGGTTGTTGAAATTGTTGACTTCTTTTATCGATTATTCGTTTGTGTTCTTGTCACAAAAATTCACGAAGATTTGGATCATCAACGGAATTCAAGTTCGTCAATAAAATTTGTGGGAGAATAGAGGCGAAAGTTGAATACTTATGTGGTACTTAAATTAAATTTACTATGATGTAATATTTATTTAATTATCTTTTATCAATGATTTCACTTTTAGTTGATTTATCCTTTAAAATAATTTTGTAATAAATGATTATATAAGTGGTGAATGTGAATTATATGTGATGAATATGGAAAAAAAGAAAAAAGAAAGAATTTGTTTGAAGGAAATAAAAAATAAAATTTAAATAGAAGATAATAATATAATATAGAAGAGAGAATATGAAAAGGAATATTCTTTTTTGGTGTAAAATATAGTGTAATGGTTGCAACAAATTTGGTGTTTTACCATTTTGGTGTGAAATTTAGTGTGAAATTTGGTGTTAAGGTTGGAGATGGCCTTACGCGTAGAAAGACATGCACAGTAAAAGATACTCCCTCCGGTCCAAAATAAGTGATTTTTTCGGATTTCAAGAATGAATTAATTAATTTTTTCCTATCACTACTAAAAATCTGGGAAAAAGCGACCAAAGTTGGTCGCTAAACAGTGAAAAAGCGACCAAAAAAGCGTCCAAAAAGGCTTGGTCGCTATTTTGCTGGTCTCTATGGTAAAAGGACCAAATATTCCAGGTATCAAATATAGAGACCAACTTTGGTCGCTTTAATATTTTAATAATATAAATTTAGCGACCAAAGTGGGTCTCTATATTTAAATTATATTTTATTTATTTATTTATTATTATTCAAAATATAGCGACCAACTTTGGTTTGTAAATCAAATATTATATTTTAAAATATGGAAAATAGCGACCAAAGTTGGTCACTTATTCTTTAAATTTTTTTTATACTTAAGCGACCAACATTGGTCACTAATTTCCAGATTTTTTTTAATAGAATAGCGACCAAAGTTGGTCGCTATTATGAAAATCTGGGTTAATTAGCGACCAACCTTGGTCGATATTTCCCAAAAAAAATTAAATAGAAAAGCGACCAAAGTTGGTCACTTTTCTGGGTATAATTTTGGCAGAAACTGCCTGTTTTGGCAGCTACACCACCTGCCAGCATACCAAATCCTATTACAAGCAACAACAACAACAATACCAACAACAACAACACAACAACAACACAACAACAACAATAACAATATTAACAACAACATTAAAATCAACAAAGTATAAAGTTCAATAGAACTAACACATTAAACTAACAAAACTAAGTTAACGCTTATTACAAGCCCATTTGAAAACCGGTTCTATTGTCTAGTTCAAAGTATATAAAAGTAACTAAGGAAAACTAAGTATATAAAACTAAGTGTTCTTTTAGCATCCTCGTCCGAAAGTTGGATTGCCTCTTCCGACTCATTAGGTGGCTGACTGCGTATGAATTCCCCCACGACAGATGTGAAGCGACCCCATAAGAAAAATTACATTGAATTAGTATTTCAAATTTTATATAAAAGTAAATCAAAATACTTAATGAAAAGTAAAAAACTTACATGTACAATCGAGGCTCGGCCCTCGACCCACCTTTCTGGATCAGTTTCTTTCTTCTTCTTTATAATATGAGTCTCATTGTATAGCTCATCTTGCTTCATTGGCATCATAAAGCTGTCTGGTGGCTTTGGTGATTATCCTCGTAGTAATATTACTCGGGATGAACTTGGATACAGAGAATAACTTGGATAAAGTACCTGGCAGGGTGTATCTTTGATAAATTGTTGTTCCCATTAGCGACAATGATGATGAGAAGGCAATGGCATGTGTTTCAAACAGTGATGGTGTAGGTAAGAATTTAACATTTCCTAAGCAGATAAAAGAAGAGGTTATAGAGGAATTCTCTACTTCACTTTCCAAGAGGAAAAGAAGTTTAATTGAGAGTGACAAGGTTGATGGTAATGGAAAGCTGTTTGTTGCTCATAGCAGTTCCCATAAAACGGGGATCATAAGACTCTGTGATGACAAAGACGAAAGGAAGTTTTATTCTCAACTTTCTTCCAAGTGTGATCCGTACAAGCTTAATGTGATTGGTGATATTTCTTCGGATTCAGACAATGATTTGAGTGACAAAAGTATGGAAATGCTAATCAAAAGAATTAAAGGTAAAACGTTTTTCTTAGAAGAGAAGGATGTTGAACTCTTCATGAACGTGATATGTGCACTTTATAGGCAACAGATTTCTCCAAACTTCTCTTCCTTAGAGAAGCGTTGGTACATCCTATAAGGTACCAACGTTTTTCTTGAAAGAGAAGGATGTTGAACTCTGCATGAACGCGATATGTGCACTTTATCGGCAGCAGATTTCTCCAAGGAAGAGAAGTTTGGAGAAATCTGTTGCATATAACGTGCACATATCACGTTCATCCAGATTTCAACATCCTNTTTGTCATCACAGAGTCTTATGATCCCCGTTTTATGGGAACTGCCATGAGCAACGGACAGTTTTTCCTTACCATCAACCTTGTCACTCTCAATTAAACTTCTTTTCATCTTGGAAAATGAAGTAGAGAATTTCTATATAACCTCTTCTTTTATCTTCTTAGGAAATGTTAAATTCTTACATACACCATCATTGTTTGAAACACATGCCATTGTCTTCTCATCATCATTGTCACTAATGAGAACAACAATTGAAGACCCACTCTCCCAGGTACTGTGTCCAAGTTATTCTTGGTGGAAGTTCCATTGCATGTCTAATAAAGTCATCAACCCCTTCTACAAAATCCTCCCGCAATCCTCGTCGATTAGGATAATTCATATTGTTCAATTCATACACAAAAAGTTCAATTCATATCCTAAAGGTTCAATTCATATCCACAAAAGTTCAATTCATATCCTAAAAGTCCAATTCATATCCACAAAAGTTTAATTCATATCATAAAGGTTCAATTCATATCCACAAAAGTGCAAATCATATCCTAAAGGTTCAATTCATATCCTAATGGCTCAATTCATATCCACAAAAGTTCAATTCATATCCTAAAGGTTCAATTCATATCCACAAAAGTGCAAATCATATCCTAAAGGTTCAATTCATATCCTAATGGCTCAATTCATATCCACAAAAGTTCAATTCATATCCTAAAGGTTCAATTCATATCCACAAAAGTGCAATTCCTATCCTAAAGGTTCAATTCATATCCTAAAGTCTCAATTCATATCCTAAAGGCTCAATTCATATCCTAAAGGTTCCATTCATATCCTAAAGGCTCAATTCATATCCACAAAAGTCCATTTCATATCCAAAAATTTCAATTCATATCCTAAACCCTAAATTTTAACTAAACTATCAAGACAATACAAAGTATAATTCAAATCTAACTAAACTGAATTCAACACTAATTAAACTAATTAGTTATTAAATTAATTAACAAAACTAATTAAAACAAGACCTAAACCATAATCGTCAATAAAATACAATGTACAAAGAATTGTGTCACGACCCAAATTCCCACCCTTTGGGCCGTGACTGCGCCTAACGTTGAACCCGCTAGGCCAGCCAACGTATAACTTGCAATAGCAATTTTTAAATCATTTAAAACTGAGCAAACGATAATTTGTCACTTTCAACAAATCCCCAACAAAATCCTGTAAGCACTTTCTTAACAAAGATAACGAAAACTTTAAGTATGCGAAAAATGAAGACATGATAAACATAAATAGCGTAAAACTTCCCACACTAGTAACTCTCACAACTTTGCTGGGCCTTCCAAATCTCTTCAATTGTTTCACAGCAGAGAAATAATAACAATATCTTAGAAAAACTC
>MDKH01196935.1:0-24791 GCA_005239495.1 Nicotiana undulata
GCAGCAGCAGCACGTCATACCCCGGGCACACCGCCCGTGGGAGGGGTTCATCCCGTAGTAGCACCCCCAGAGCCCAGGCCAGTTGCAGAAGGTGACCAGCAGAAGGTCCGTAGGAAAATATGGGACTTGGGTGTATGCCCGGAATTGAATTTCAAGGACCCAAGTCTGCGAAATGAATTTTTAAAGAAAATTGTTGTCTGAAAGTAATAAAGGCTTATGAAGATGAACCTTGATGTGAAACCTGTGCTGCCGGGCCCGTATTATCATTTAGGAGCCCGGAACAGGTTCAATATATTTTATTTAAGTTATCTGTGAAATTTGGTAAGAAACGGACTTGATTTGACGGGTTTCGGATCAAAATGGGAAAATTTAGAGTTAATGAAGTTTTGAGGATTTTCATAGAATTTGAAATTTGGTTTGGAATGTGATTTTATGTTACCAAAGTCCGAATGCAACTCCGACCAGGAATAGTTCCGTTATGTCATTTATGACTTGTCTGCAAAATTTGAAGTCATTCCGGGTAGTATAGGCCGGTTCGGCGCATTGAAGTGAATTCTAGAATTTCTTAAGTTCTTAAGTTGATTCAATTTGGTTTGGGGGTTGAATTTTGAGTTTCGTTGTTCTTTGTCATGTTCCGGAAGTTCGAGCGAGTCCGTATCATGAATACAGACTTGCCGGTGCTTTTGGACGGGGTCCCGAGGGGCTCGGGTGTGTTTTAGACCCCCGAGAGCTAAGTTAGAAAAACTAGAAATTTCTTCTATCTGGTTTCCTTCTGTGCGATCGAAGAAGGTGGGTTGCGATCGCGGAGAAGGATTTTGCTGGACTGTTGATTGTTCTCTGCGATCGCTGCTCCCCTTTGCGATCGCAAAGGTCTAGGTTCCACACCTTCGCGATTGCAGCCTTTTCTCGCGATCGCATTGAGTCGCATCTGGGCCGGGTGAGTTTGTTCTTCGTGATCGCAGGACCTCTGCCGCGATTGCAGAGGTCAGGCCAGTTGGCCTTCGCGACCGCAGGCCTCAGGTCGCGATCGCATAGAAGCTTTATCTGGGCAGTTTAATTAAATACGGGAGTTGGCCATTTTCCACCATTCCCACCTTCCTCCTTGAGCTTTTGGAGGCATTTAAAGAGAGCTATTCCACCATTGTTGTCAAGGTAAGTAAAACCCCATAAATTTTCAAGCTTTAACATTAATTCCTAGTTAAATTCCCTACTAAATTATCTAAAAATAATAGAATTAGGTAGTAATTTTAGGGTTCTTGACGATTTTGTGATTTTTCCATTTTAGGCCATGAATTCAAGTAGAAATCACACATTAATGATCCTTAGGCTATGGGTGAGTGATCCCTTCGATAATTTTTGGAATTTGAACATGTAGGACCGGGGTCTGAATTTGGGAATTCTTCAAGAATAGCGATTTTTAGTGAATAACTAGGATAACTTCCCGCATTGTGCTAGCATTGATTCAATTGTACCCCTTTTTGGCTAGTTGCGAGTCCTCGGGTGTAGAGTTTGGAGTTTCAGGCGCAATTGTGGTCCGAGGGGTAGATTCGACACGAGGTGAGTCTCCTTTCTAACCTTGTAAGAGGGAATTGTCCCCATAGGTGATGTATATGCTATGCGTAAATTGTTTGGGGGCTACGTATGCGCCAAGTGACGAGAGTCCGTACGTAGCAGCTATTATTGTTATGTCCGGGTAGTTAGGCCCACATCTTGCCTTATATGGTCCCTCGTAATGCCTTATACGCCTTATATGCTTCCTCGTAATGCCTTATAGGCTTCCTTGAAATGCTTTATATGATTCATTGTGACGCTATATGTACTATGGGATTATGTTGTGCATAGTATTGTTCCTCTAAGGCTTTATGGAAAATTGTTGAATGGAAAGGAATTTGTGTTGAAAAGTAATTGAATATATATGGGATCGGGCCGTACGCCACAACAGTGTTGAAAAGTAATTGAATATATATGGGATCGGGCCGTACGCCACAGCAGTGTTGAAAAGTAATTGAATATATATGGAATCGGGCCGTACGCCACGACAGTGTTGAAAAGTAATTGAATATATATGGGATCAGGCCGTACGCCACGACAGTGTTGAGAAGTATTTGTGATATATATATGGGATCGGTCCGTACGCCACGGCAGTGTTGAGAAATACTTGAAATACATATGGTATCGGGCCGTACGCCACGACGAGTTTAGAAGGTACCTTATGGGAGCGGGGCGTACGCCACGGCGGATCTTAGAATTTGTGATTATTGTTTCGTTCGGTGGTCTAACCCTTGAAAGTGCTTTATTGTTTAGTTCAGTAGTTGTTTGGATTTCTGCTCCTGATATGTACTTGTTGCTTATTTCCTGACATGCCTACTGTATTTCATTATATTCTATCATATGTTATTACTGTTGGACCTTAGTGAGTATCGAGTCGACCTCTCGTCACTACTTCTTCGAGTTTAGGCGGGATACTCACTGGGTACATATTTATTTAATATGTACTCATGCTGTACTTTCTTTTCTTTTCTGTACTTGACTGTACAGGTCTAGAGGCTGGTACGTCTGATTATCTGACCGGTGCTAGATATTGATAGCGTGGTCATACTTCACGGTGAGCTGCTCTCCCGGCAACTTCCTAGCAGCACCCTGGAGTTCTTTTGTTATATTCTTGTCCATTTCATTCAGATTGAGACTCTGTATATATTGTAGTCATTGTATATTCAGTAGTTGCCCATGACACTCGTGACACTAGTTCCTGGCACACACGCGTAGTGTATATATATTTTGGGTTTGGGTTGTACATGCATGCATATGCTTTATTTCCAGGTCAATCTATCATCATGTTTAACTGTTTAAAATTTGTAAATGTTGACTTGTTTAATTAGATGTGAAGGGTAACACTTAGTGTAATTTGTGTTGGCTTGCCTAACCCCGTCGTTGGGCGCCATCACGACCCGGATTAGGATTCTGGGTCGTGACAGAGGAAGTTGCACCCGAAAAAGTTGCTCAGGAGTGAGCCGGTCTCGAGGGGGACTGGCCCGATTAGATTGTAACTTCTTTTTTCTTTTTCCTCTTGTAGGGTTCCAACTGATCCTTGTATATATATTTTTGATGTAATGAAAATATTTCTTTGATGTCTTCGTAAGTTTTTCTTCATGCCTTTGCATGTTTAACTGCCTTCATTGAAAAGTTCTTATTGTTTTAGTTCAATTCGTGATCGAAATAAACCCTTAGGTTTTTCATTTTTCCGAGGGCAAGTCCCCGAGTTACGAAGGCAAGTCCCCGAGTCCGAAACGCGGCTCGTTTTGGACTGGCATATGAGTTACCAATAAACCAAGCTCGAATTGTTTTGTGGGATAAGGTAGACCCTTAGGTTTTTATAAATGTTCATTAAGCTTATCGTTTGCTTAAGCTCGTAATAACTAAACCTTTGGGTTCGAATTGATCGATAGAGAAGTCTCGAATTCTATTTGTATCAGCCCTTAGTCTTATTAGATCGGCCCTTAGGCTCTTTTACATTGGCCCTTAGGCTCTTTTAGGTCGGCCCTTAGGCTCTTTAAGTTGGGCTAATTCGGCCTCTAAAAACGGCTATGATTTTTCCCTCTTTTCGGCTAAAAGACTTAGTAAAAAATTATTTATACCTTAGCATGTGTTTTTTGTACCCGTTGGATTTTTCGAGGGTTCGACGATCGGAACCCAATTTTTCTTAACTTGTTTCTGTTAAGATAATTTAATAGCTCTTGAGACTTTTTCGAAGGCTGATATTATCGAAGCCTTTAAATTATTTGAGGGATGATTTTATCGAAGCCCTTTTTTATTTGCTTTGCCGAGGGTAGCCTTATTTAATCAGGTTTTCAAAGTATTTGAACACTACTACAAAAAAGGCCTTTGGCGAAAATTATTTAGCGGCAATAAGGAAATGGTCGCTAATAAATTCTTTAAGCTTAAATATTAACGGTATATGACCATTAGCCAGTAAAAGATATCCCTTTACCGGCAATAAAAAATAATAGCCACTAAAAATTACTAATTGAAATTAATCTTTTATTATTTTAACTATCCCTCCACAAGAAAAAGAAAAAATCTTTCCCTCCAATTTTTTACACCTTTTATCGTTTCCCTCCCTAATTAGAAAACAATAGAACTAAAAAACTAACTCACTCCCCAGTTGAACGAAAAATAATAAAACATTGAATCTCTTCTCTTCGATTTACAATAAAATTCTCTTCTCTTCGATTTTCGATCGATTTACAGTAGAATCGATTTCCCTCTTTAATCTACTTCACTGCCGAAAAAACCTAACTCGTTGATGCGCCAATGGGAATGCTATTTACAGTGTGTCAACGACAGTGCGAGTGCGTCAACGGCAACCCATTTTTTTCCCGGGTAAATTCTCTTCTCTTCGATTTACAATGGATTTACAGTAGAATCGATTATAGTAAATTAACTTCTCTTCTTCCAATCGATTTACAGTAGATTTTGTATTGAGCTTGTCGATTGATTTAGATTAAATCAGTTCCTAACTAAATGTTGCGTCACTAGCCTGCCGTAGTGCCCGTCCATCTTCTTCCCATGTTAACTTCTCTTTTTCCCCTGTTAAATCAGTCGCTTTCAATCGATTTACAATAGATTTTGGATTGATTCTTGTCGATTTATTTACAATAGATTCTGTGTACATTAATCTGGTAAAAGTCATGTTATTATTTGGATGTAGAAAATCCTGATTTAGGAAGTTTGTTTCAGACGCTTATCTCTTATATCTAAATTTCTCCTACGTTATAAACCAATTTTTGGGAAAGAAACTCATATAGTTGTCGAGGTTAATGTTCTTGTACATGAGATTTGTGTTCTGTATAACACGATGTATGTAGCATGGACAAAGATATTCAGATCCTTTAATAAGCATGGGCGCCCTTTGTTACTTTAAGAATGACCTTCAAATGGTGTAAAACAGGCCGGTTATTCATATATTAGATTGAACTGGATGACATTCATTGTGGAATGACATATATTGCCACTTATCATGTTAACAATTAGTTTTGAGTCAAGTTGAAGGCACAAGATATCTATGTGATGTGCATAACACCAGTTAATTTCAAGCAAGGCTGCATAGGTCTCACTATAATCGTTAGTTTAGAATTGAAGAGGTATATCAAATGCCATGACCATCTCTCCATTTCTTCTCCTAACAACTCCTCCTACACCAACTTTTCCCACCCTAGCCATGTAGCTCCCGTCAGTGTGAAGAGTGAGAGAGGGTCATTCCACCTTGTTTTATGAAAAAGGTTGCAGCTTGTGCTACACATATACCAAATGGTAAAGTGTTTCGCCAAATAGGAATCATGTTGATAAGTAGCTTCAGTTCTTCCACCTTGGTCACAGTTGCAAGTTTCCATGCATTTTGTTGCTGTTCTATTGTTTGTGTGATTGCAGCTTTATCAAAGAACCTGTAAAGTAAAATTAACAACTGTATTCAATACTATAATCCACATTTCCTAAGTAATTGCATAACTAAGTTTTGAATCTTACTTCAGCTTAGTGGTGTGACTTAAGAGCTTCCTTTGGGTAGTTTCTGACTTGGAAACTTTATGTAGATGAGAAGGATTTGAAGGAAGATGAAGATTTTACAACATTTTGTTGATTCGAATCCGTCTTAAATACAACATAGACCATTTGATAAACTCACCGATTCTGGGCATAGACCATTTAATCCCCAATGCGTTTAGCATGAAAATTGAGATCTGATATGTGAATGTACAATGTAGAACAAGTGGTCTAGGAGTTCCTTCTCTAGGCAACAACTTATTTAGATCTTATCCCTGACAACAATCTGTGAGTTATGTATTGCATCAGCTGGAGAGTTATGATAGCCTTAGGGACAACTTTAATATTTTGACCAGCTCCTTTACCATCTACATCAACTTCACTATGTATTGCATTAGTAGGATATATGCCATTCACAACTCCCTAAATAGCTATTGTACTACCTAACACTCAGTGAACGGAAAAGTTATAAACAAATTGGTAAAAATGGAGTATAGAAACAAATTGGTAAAAAATGGAATATAGAAACAAATTTGTTAATATATTTATGTTTGATAGTTTCAATTGTTAAAAGGATATCTTTGAGCTATGGGATTACCTACTAATAGGATGATTATTTTATTTTGAACTACCTTTTTGATTAATACCTCCTTTTTACTAACGAATTTTTAGTTCTTGCAGTAATTATAGAAAAGAAAGAAATATCTTGATCGTCATGGACAATCCTAGAAATAAAGGATGGATGTGTTGTGATAGAGTTAGCAAAGAATATTTGGATGGAGTAGAGGATTTTTTAAATCATGCCTTTTCTGAAAAACAACGTGGAGAAAAAATTACATGTCCTTGTACGGAGTGTGTGCTTATTCATCAAGTAAATCGGGCTACAACATATGATCATCTAGTGATTAATGGTATTATACCGTCATATGATACTTGGTTTTGTCATCTATAAAGGGATCAGACAATGCTGGAGAAAATAACCCCAACCAATCAACACTAAGGGGCGATGATATACGAGGAATGATACATGATCCATTTGGAGGTGTTACACAGTTCATGGATACTGACATTAGTGAAAGTGGTGGCATGGATCAAAACGTACAAGAGAATACTGCTGCTCCATCTGGAAATCAACCTCATCCAGAGGTGGATAAGCTTGAACAGCTCATGAAGGAGGCAAATGAAGAACTGTATCCTGGATGTAAAAACTATAGCAAACTGTCCTTTTGCTGCATATGTATCGCATAAAAGGCACGTTCAAATAGTCAAATGAATCTTTTAATTCTTTGCTTGGACTATTGAAAGATGCGCTTCCTGAAGGAGAAAAATGGCATCCTTCTTTCTATGAGACCAAAACGATAGTTGGAGGCTTGGGCTTAAAGTATGAAAAAATTCATGCTTGTCCTAACGACTGCATTCTTTTTAGGAAAGAGTTTGCTAATTAGAATGTTAATAAATACAAAGTTTGTGGGGCTTCTAGATGGAAAAATGATGCTAGAAAAATTCCAGCCAAGGTCCTAAGGTATTTTCCTTTAAAACCATGGTTGCAAAGATTGTTTATGTCTTCAGAAACTTCTAAAGCAATGCGATGGCTTCATGAAGAATGCAACAAAGATGGAGTTCTACGACATCCTGCAGATTCTGAAGCTTGGACAAATTTTGATAGTAAATATCCCGAATTTGCTGGAGATCCTCGCAATGTGCGCTTAAGATTAGCTTCTGATGGGTTTAATCCATTTGGCACAATGCGAACTATACACAGTACATGACCAGTGATCTTAATTCCGTATAATCTTCCACCATGGATATGCATGAAACAAGAGTTCTTCATTCTGTCCTTACTTATTCCTGGACCAAAAGCACCTGGCAATAATATTAATGTCTTTTTGCAACCTTTAATAGAAGAGTTAAATAAATTATGGGATATAGGGGTAGAAACATATGATGCCTCTACTAAGGAGATATTTCAAATGCGATCAGCTCTCATGTGGACTATAAATGATTTTTTAGCATATGGTACTCTCTCTGGATGGTGCACTTATGCTCGATTTGCCTGCCATTCTTGTAACATAAATACTCAATCCAGAAGGCTCAGATATGGCAGAATATTTTTTACATGGGGCATCGACGCTTCTTGAAGTCCGGACATAAATATCGGAATGATGCAAAATCGTTTGATGGGACTAAAGAAATAAGACATGCACCTCGTTCGGTATCTGGGTCACTAGTGTTGAATCAAGTTAAAGATATAAAATTTACTCTCGGGCAGTCGAGTGAAGGGATAAGTGGAGTGATGAAAAATACATGGAAAAAAAGGAGTATTTTTTCCGATCTTCCTTATTGGAAGTCTAACTTGGTGCATCATAATCTTGATGTGATGCACATAGAAAAGAATGTGTGTGATAACTTAATTTATACATTATTGGATCTTGGTAAAAAGTCTAAAGACAACTTAGAATCTAGATTGGACTTGAAGGAGATGAAAATAAGACCAAGTTTATGGCCTCAATATCGAGCTAGTGGGAAAACATATCTTCCTCCTACTTTTTTCACAATGTCTCAGAAGGAGAAGGAGTTATTTTATAAAGTACTACAAAATTCCAAGTTTCCAGATGGCTATGCGTCTAATATCTCATGTTGTATTCGGAAACGAAAGATATCTGGGCTAAAAACTCATGATTGTCATGTTATAATGCAGGAACTTCTTCCTCTTGCCTTGCGGAGGTCAGTATATAAAAGAGTTAATTCCATTTTAATTGAACTATGCACATTCTTTCGTGTTCTGTGTAGCAAAGAACTAAAATTAGAAGAGTTAAAGTTACTTGAAGAAAAAATTCCAGAAACATTGTCTACTATGGAGAAACTTTTCCTCCCAGGATTCTTTACTGTTATGATACACTTGGTTATTCACTTGGCAACTGATGCTAAACATGCGGGGCCAGTACATTATCACTGCATGTATCCAATTGAGAGGTATAAAAAATATCACTGAATCTTTATTATATATAAATAGTTGTTAAACATTATAATATCAAACTAATACCATTATTTAATTCATAGGTATTTGGGTACTTTAAAATCATATGTTCGTAATCGTGCATGTACAGAAGGTTCAATAGCAGAAGCATACATAGCAAATGAGTGTATGACATTTTGCTCACGATATTTGGAGGGTGGAGATTCAAGGACTTAATGTTCTAGAAAATGCGGTGATGAGATTGAGCAGGAGACTAGTAAAGAAGAATGTCTTTTCCCAACTGTTGGGGAGTCGTATAGTGGAGTAGATGTATTTGAGTTGGATGAGAAAACATGGTTGCAAGCACATCGGCATGTGCTTTTCAATTGCGACTCAGAAGTGGTTGAGAGTTATAAAAATTAAGAGTTATATCTGTTATTTAATATATGTATATAAATTATATGATAACAAAAATGATATATGCGAGTTACATGAATAGGGAACATATTGCTGAAATCAAGAGATCACATCGTAAGCGTCGTTTAACACAACATCAACTTGATCGTGTGCATTTCGATACATTTCATGAGTGGTTCAAGGAGCAAGTAAGTAGCAGGACTAAGTCATTGGTTACATTAAATTATTGTCCTTATAAAGATTTCACATTTATAGTTGTATCTTTTATTTGGTTAGGTAAAGGAGTTGGAAGCCACATCTAACATCTTAAAGGATGTTAAAGTCCTTGCACAAGGGCCAAGTTATATTGCAAAAATATTCAATGCATTTGATGTAAATAACGGGTATCGATTCCGAACAGAACAAAGTGAAGAGTTCAAGGTAACACAAAATAGTGGTGTTATGGTAGTTTCAAAGACTGAAAGTTATGCGAGTACAAGTGACAATGCTCCAAAGTCTGCAAATATCACATATTATGGAAGATTGAATGATATTGTGGAGTTAAACTACTATGAAGAATTTAAACTTGTCTTATTTAAGTGTTATTGGGTTGATGTAACCAAAGGTAGAGGAGTTAAGGAAGATGATTTGGGTTTCACACTTGTGAATTTCTCACGCCTAACAGACTCTGGCGATCGAGAACGTCATGAGCTCTTTATTTTTGTAGAACAAGATCAACAAGTAATATTTGTTCAAGATCCTCAAGATCATGAATGGTTTGTCCCAAGGTTAATTAAACCTCAAGACATTTTTAATATGGGAGAGGAAAATAGTGTGCATTTTAAGTCATTGATGCAGAGTGATGCAACTGACTTGGCTCTCTTAGAAAATGCTCGTGCTTTAGAAGATGAGTATAATGGTTGGGTAAGAAGTGGTATCGACGGGATAGTAATTGATACAAATGTACATTCTAAAGCTTCTCTAAATGATGGTGAAACTAATGATGATGGAGGAAATGACATAGAAAATGGATATAATTTTGAATAATATAGTTGGAACTTATAGAATATTTTTCTTGCAAGTAGTATTTACGAACTTCTAAGGGTTTGTTATTTTTTTACTTAAGAAATTTGAATACTTAATATTTGAGTGAATTTTTTGTGCTTTATTTTAATTATATTTTGCTTATTGTATCCATTTAAATGTGATATGTTAAGGTGGTATTATCACTGGATAATTAGTTATCTTGTTGAATCAATAACTCTTATCTCTAGAACAATCATTATCGCAAGGTTTTGTGTGCACGAGTCGTTAATACTTTTTACATCTTGAGATTAGGATGATGCTTCCTCTTATTTTGCACGTGACCTACTGATCTGTTGGAGTTATCTGATACTAGTATAACTTAATGCAGCTAGATAATTTTTTTATTTTGGATAAGGAACGATGCGAACTAGAGGTCGCAACCGACTGGTAATTGAACAAGATGAAGATGAAGATGTGCGACCTTATATTGAGCATTTGATGGATGGTCAAAATCATTCTGCTACCCAACCTTATATTGAGCAGCTGGTGAATAATCAGAACCATTCTGAACACCAGAAACATGATGATCAATCTAATGAGCTGAACAGTTCTGCTGGTGGCACCGAAGTTCAACAAAATGATGATGAATCAGGTAATACTTTTCTCTTGAATCATTTTCAAATCTTAATTGTGTGAATACTTTGGTACGTAGGTAGCCTATGACCAAGATGATTTCAGGTGCAGCCCCTTTTTAGTTTAGTAAAAATAAGTTTATTTATATGATTTCGTTACTATGACTGATATGCTGCACTTCTAGTTTTCATGTTAGCGCCCGGTCATTTGTCAACCAATTTAGAACAACAGGCTTCCAAGTAGATCCATTTTTTGTGATAAAGAAGAATCTCAAAATTTCTGTTTTTTTTTTGCTGCATTTGTGTCTGTATTTTAATTTATTCATTTTGCTTTCTGATTCTGTAGTATGTTGTGTAGTGTTGAAGGAAATGGAGAACCAACTAACCAATTAGAGCCAAGAAGTTTTCGTCTTGTGTGTTTAACATGGACGCAAATATGATTTCCTTTATGTCCCTTGTTGCATATATCCATCTAAACTCTTTCCACCTTCAATACTAAAAAACATTACCCTCTACCATTTAATGCTTAATCTTATCAATGATTGATAAAATTGACTCTAGAGCTTACTTTTGCTACAAAGGAAAGTAATTTTTAGCTTGTTTGGATATAATGTAAATGACATATGATAATCATACCAATTGAAAATCTATATATATAATAAAGCTGGGCATTGTAAATCTGATGTGGCATCTTCTAGAAATGAGGATTACTATTTATCTTTTTTCCTATTTTTTTGATTTTATCCCTAAATTTTTCTATTTATGTTCTCTAAAATGATAAACAAAAATGTAATGTTCCTACGAAAAGATTGAAACGGTTGCAAAAAATTAATAAAAAGTGAAACGATTGCATAAAATTAATTAAAAAACGGTAGCTATTTGAACGGATGTATGCCCGGATAAGAAAAAGTTTGCAATGGTGAATATAATGATGCCAATTAGTATGCCACTCTTACTCCTCAAAACCAATCTTTCAACCCATTGTCCTCTGGTTCATAATTACCTGGAACTTGAGGGAAGCTTGGGTTCTCTATCGCTTTTCAAATGGAGAAGCTATATACACTGTTTCTCTCTTTCAATCTTCTAGCAAATTGAATATGTCATATGGTGTATATTTCTCTTTCAATCTTGGCTTTTCATATAGTAACTTGCCCAATGTTTATTGTTATTTTTTTGAGTCTTTTATCATATATTCATCGATTGCTTTTACTTCTTGGTTTCATTGCTCTACTGGATTGATTAAAAAAAATCTTAATTTCAGAAATAACAGTGTTGCAGGAAGAATTCACACCATTAAGACATTTACATGCTAAGATCCGTTGCCTCAGAGATTATTAAGGTAAAAAACTACATAAAGAAAATTTATCGCCGTTTTCGATTATGATTTAACATATTTTAGTATTTTCACCTTATGTTATTGTCCTTCACTAACATTAATTTTAATTTACTTTTCAGTAGCTGAGAAAATACATATGAAGATGGTTTAGAGATGTGGTCCCATAAAGCTGGTGGCATTCAGATATGGTAAATTGTTTTTCTTTCTAACTTCCCTTGGAAGTGTTAACATCACAATTTTATAAGTTTGAAGTGTTTAGTTGGATAATGTTTATTGGAAGTTCTAATTACGAGGGTAATACAGTAGTAGAAAATATCTAGAGTGACATCTTAATTAGGGAATTTGAGAATTGAGGAGAAGATCAAGGAATATAAACGAAAAGAATAAAACAATTAAAAAATGAAAAATCATATGAAAATAAGTACCTAACCAAGCCATGGTTCTATTTTGGTTTAATTACTTTTCATTTCATGTTTTATTATATTTAAGAAGCAAAATTTAGAAAAACAAAAGTTTTACTATTTAATGGAAGAAAGAAAATCAATATCTAATTCTAAAAAATATTTATATTTGTGATTTAATCAATTTATAGAATTAGTTTTATATGCATATACTATATATTTGACATAAAATATCTTTTCAACCTCGACAAAGTAAATAATTTGTTTTAAAAAAAACGTTACTAAAATCAATAGTCGCGCGAAGCGCGAGAAAATTTACTAGTTGAATATAACTAGGGGAAAAACATATTGCATTATTTAGGTCGGAAGATGCCACTTTGCACTCAGGGGAATAACACAGCACTGCCGCCTCTCTTTTCCCTTAAGAAAGGAAGAGCACTAGAGAGGTGAAAACAGCAACTTGACATTGTTGGTCTTAAATGTTCTTTTTTTTTTTTAATTTTTTTTTAATGTTTTTTCAATTCGTTTTGGTTTCGATGCTTCTTTTTATTTCTTTCATCGCCTACATGTTTCGTTACCATGTTAATGTGTTCATTTCTTGTAATGTATGAGAAACTAATTCCATCTAGTTTCAAGAGTTACTGTAATCTGACATGTCTAGCTTTCATTTTCATGCTAAGAAATAGTGAACCTAGGCATATGCCTCTTGAATTTCTTTTGGAGTTGTGAATGTTTAATTTCTACATTTGTATTTTGGCACATTTCTCCATTAAATGTTTCATTGTAGAGGGAAAGGAACTAGGTACTAATTCACTTTACAATCAACTAAAGAACAATCATATTGCATCACTTTTATAATAAATAGTAAGAGTTACAAACATGTTTTTACAATTGAGTTTCAGTACATATGAATCAAAGACAATCGTTTTTGAGTTACAGAGAGAGAAAAATACAAAAGAATGACTGAATCTGAGGCTACTACATCTGGTCTGGCCGGGAAAGCATAGAACCTGGCGGGAGCACCGGAAGAATGACCTCCACTAGTATGAACAGAAGTTGTCTATGCTCCACTTGTCTGGCCTCCATCTCTGGGACGACCTATACCAGCCTGTCCTCCACCTCTGGGTGGCCAGACCGCTGGTGCTGAACTCATAAGCTGGTAACCCTGCTGCACTGCCTTGCCCCAAAGCCTAGGACAAGTCCTCTTAATATGGCTTGGATCCCCGCACTCATAACATCCCCTCGGTACCATGTCCTACTGCCCTGAAGAAGAAGAACCCTAAATAGTTAGAGGGCGGTACGAACTCTCTGGCATAGCACTGAAATAGGGACTGGAAGACCCCTGATGACCGGAATATCCGCCGGAGGAACTCTGAATAGCTGGCGGGCGGTAAGAACTCTCCAGCATGACGCTGAAATAAGGCTCACTAGGACACCTCGTGGAGGTGGTGAGGGTGCTGAATATGGAGGCCTACTAGGCTGTCCCCTACCAAACTGACCTCTGCCCCTGGCTGGAGCACCTCTGAAATCCCCAGAGAATCTAGCTCTCTTATCCTGCTGACTCTACTCTCAGTCCCTCGATCGATAACCCTCAATCTGACGAGCAATCTCGAGCACAAGATGATAGGGAGTGCCTATCTCCAACTCTCGGGCCATGTTGGCCCTAATACCTGAGTGCAACCCAGCTACGAATCTCTGCACTCTCTCTGCATCAGTAGGAAGTATCATGAGGGCATGATGAGACAGCTCAGAAAACCTAGCCTCGTAGTCCGTCACGGACATCTGACCCTGCTCCAGCTGCTTAAACTGATACCGCAACTCTTTCCTCTCAAAGGGTGGAATATATCTGTCGAGGAACAACTGAGTGAACTGCTCCAAAGTGAGGGGAGGAGAATCTGCCGGCCTACCAAGTATATAGGACTGCCACCATCTGGGGGACCTGCCCTCTAACTGGAAGGTAGTGAAATTAACTCTGTGGGACTCCAGTATCCTCATGTTGTGCAGTCAGTCCCTGCACCTACCAATAAAGTCATGTGCGTCCTCATGATTCTCACCTTCGAAGACAGGAGGGTGCAATCTGGTCCATCTATCCAATAGCTTATGCGGATCACCGTCCGCAACTGGTCTGGGCTCAGGTGCTGCTGCTGCTGGCTGGGCCCCGCCCACGGGCAGTGTATCCGGGGTCCAATATACTGTTGATGCATGTCCCGCAGCCTAGGAAGTAGGGGTCTGTGCTCCCTCTCCCGCTTGAGAAGTAGCAGGATCCGCTGGAAATAAACCAGCATGAGTCATGGTGTCCATGAACCGCATCATACGGCCCATGACCTACTGAAATCCTGGCGCTGTCATAAAGTCCAAAGGGGGAAGATTTGCTACGGGCACCTCGCTCTGCTCCTCAGTGATGGGATCCTCCACTAGATCCGCTGGGGGTGCAACGGGTACATCTCTGGGACGCCCTCGTCCCCTACCTCGGAACGGTGCCCTCCCCCCTCTTCTGCCACAACCTCGGATGACGGGGGTAGCTGCCTCTCCCGGGTCTGGAATGTCGGCTGCGTGCGTCCTCACCATCCGTGAGAGAATAGAAGTGTGAGATTTAGTATACCATCAACTGCACGATAAAAGATGAATAAAGAGAGATTTCCTAACACCCTATAGCCTCTCAAAGATAAATACAGACGTCTCCATACCGATCCACAAGACTCTATTGGGTTTGCCCGTAACTTGTGAGACATACGTGAACCTAGAGCTCTGATACCATATTGTCACGGCCCAAATCCTAAATCAGGTCGCGATGGCGCCCGACACCGAAGTCAGGCAAGCCAAAATCAATATACTAGTGAGTTTCATTTAATTTACCAAAAATATTTTCGTCACTTAATAAATTCAGATTTAAGGCATTAAGTAAAACGGACAACTTAGGCCATTTTAAACAAAAATGAGAAGAATTACCCTGTGCACGATTTGGAGTTGGCGGCGATTGTTAATGCTCTTAAGATTTGGAGGCACTACTTGTATGGGGTATCCTGTGAGGTTTGTACAGACCACCGCAGCTTACAGCACTTGTTCAAGCAGAGGGATCTTAATTTGAGGCAGCGCAAGTGTCTTGAGTTGCTGAAGGATTATAACATCACCATTCTTTATCATTCGGGCAAGGCAAATGTTGTAGCAGATGCTTTGAGCAGGAAGGCGGAGAGTATTGGTAGTTTGTCTTATATTGCAGCAGAGGAGAGACCTCTAGCCTTGGACATTCAGTCCTTGGCTAATCGCCTGGTGAGATTAGACCTTTCAGAGCCTCGCCAAGTTCTAGCACATGTGGTTGCTCAGTCTTCTTTATTGGGAGAGATTAAGGCTCGATAGTTTGATGATCCGTGCTTGGCATAACTACGGGAGACACTGGTTCAGGGTAGTTCCAAGGAGGTTACTATTGCGAGGATGGTGTTCTGAGACTTCAGGGCCGTTTATGTGTTCCTAATGTTGATGGCCCGAGGGAGAGGATTCTAGAGGAGGCATCCAGTTCACGGTATTCTGTCCATCCTGGTGCTACGAAGATGTATTGTGATTTGAAGCAGTATTACTGGTGGAGGCGGATGAAGAAGGACACAGTGGAGTATATGGCTAGATGTCTTAATTGCCAGCAGGTCAAGTATGAGCACCAGAGGCCAGGAGGCCTACTTCAGCAGATGCCCATTCCTGAGTGGAAGTGGGAGCGCATGACGATGGACTTCATGGTTAGGTTACCTCAGACTTTGCGGAAGGTTGACGTGGTTTGGGTAATTGTGGATAGGTTGACCAAATTGGCGCATTTCATTCCAGTAGCTACTACTTATACTTCTGAGAGGTTAGCCCAGATCTACATTCGGGAGATAGTGCGGTTGCACGGTGTGCCTGTGTCCATTATATCAGATCGAGGTCCTCAATTTACCTCGCACTTCTGGAGATCATTGCATAGTGAGTTGTGTACCCAGATAGATCTCATCACAACATTTCACCCTCAGACTGATGGTCAGTCGGAGCGGACAATTCAGATATTGGAGGACATGCTCAGGGCATGTGTGATTGACTTCGGGGGTCAGTGGGACCAATTCTTACCTTTGGCCGAGTTTGCTTACAATAATATTTATCAGTCCAGCATTGAGATGGCTCCATTTGAGGCCTTGTATGGCCGGTGGCTTCGTTCTCTTCTCAGGTGGTTTTATCCTGGAGAGGCTAAGTTATATGGCACCGACCTGGTGTAGGATGCTTTGGAGAAGGTGAAGTTGATTAAGGAGAGGCTCCGCACAACATAGTCCAGGTAGTAGAGTTACGCAGATCAGAAGGCGCGTGATGTATCATTTATGGAGGGAGATAAGGTCCTGTTGAAAGTCTCGCCGATGAAGGGTATTATGAGGATTGGGAAGAAAGGCAAGCTGAGCCCGAGGTTTATAGGTCCTTACGAGGTGTGAGGCGACTTGGAGAGGTTGTTTATGAGCTTGCTTTACCTCCCAGTTTATCAGGAGTTCATCCGGTCTTTCATGTATCCATGCTCCGGAGGTACCACGCCGAATTCTCTCACGTGGTTGATTTCAGCACCATTCAGTTGGATGAGAGGTTGGGCTACGAGGAGGAGCCATTTGCTATAATTGACAGGCAGGATCGCCAGTAGAGGTCCAAGAGAGTTTCTGCAGTGAAGGTCTAGTGGAGGAGCCAACCAGTCGAGGAGGCGACTTGGGAGTCCGAGGAGGACATGCGGAGCAGATATCCACACTTATTCAGCACTCCAGGTATGATTCTAGACCCGTTCGAGGACGAACGTTTGTTTAAGAGGTGGAGAATGTAACGACCCGACTGGTCGTTTTGCGTTCTAGGACCCTGTTCTCCTAAATGAGATTTCCCGTAGTTGATTTTAATGATTTATTACTTGTGGGGACGGGTGGTTCGAGATTTGGAAGTGTTTAGAGTGGTATAGGAACACTTTGTTCCTTAAGGTTGGCTTTCAAGGCCAAGTTTGACTTCGGTCAGCATTTTGAGTAAACGACCTCGGAATCGAGTTTTGATGGTTCCGGTAGTTTCGTATGATGATTTCGGACTTGGGTGTGTGTTCGAACGTGTTTTGGATGACCCGGGAGCATTTCGGCGCCAAATAGCGAAACATGATTCCTTAAGTTCAAGAATCGAGGTTTGGAATGTGTTTTTGTGTTATCGAGGTCTGAACGCAATTCCGAGATCGGGAATAGTTCCGTTATATCATTTATGACTTGCTTGCAAAATTTGGTGTCATTCCGAGTAGTATAGGTAGGTTCGGCGCATTGAAAGCGAATTTTAGAACTTGAAGTTCAAAGTTTGATTCAATTTGGTTTTGGGGTAGGATTCTTAGTTTCGTTGTTGTTTTTCACGTTTTGAAAATTTGAGCGAGTCTGTATCACGAATACGGACTTGCCTGTGACTTTGGACAGGGTCCCCGGGGGCTCGGGTGAGCTTTAGACCCCTCGGAGCTAAATGCTAAAAACCAAAAATTGGTGGGTTAACCCAAACAAATCTTGTGCATACCATTATGGCATGAAAGGACACACCATCGAAGAATGCCACTCTCTGTGGGAGCTGTGATGGTTGCACAAAGAGCCAAATCCCCACTCAAATACCAAATATATCTAACACCTCCACTCACATATAAGCCAACCCTGAATTACCAAGCACCCTCACCTGCTTGCCAATCTCCACTACCCACTTACCAATCTCCACCACCCACATATCAGCCTATTTCACCCAGATACTCACAACCCGCTCCCGTTTACTATACTTACAATTCTTAGCAATCTCATTGCCAATCACCCCTACCCGTCAAAACATCCCTAGACCTCGACCTAATTTTGATCGCAGACCTCCAAAATAGTACACCGCCATAGCTGAACCCATTGACCAACTATATGAGAAACTCAAAGTTGCCGGTTACGTCACCCCTATCCGTGCTGCCACCCCTGAGAACCCTTCTCAGTGGGTTAACCCAAACAAATTCTGTGCATACCACTCTGGCATGAAAGGGCACACCATCGATGAATGTTGCTCTTTGAAAGACAAGATACAGTCCTTGATTGATAACAAAATCATTATGGCAAAGGTGCCCGCTCCGAACGTCTGCAACAATCCTCTACGAGACCATAAGGGTGGAGGTATCCATATGATTGAAATAGAAGATGATTGGGACCCCGAGGGATCAATCGGGTTGATCACAGAAGGTGATGATCAAAAGAAACCATCAGCCACTCTCAACCCGATCATAGTCTAGATTCAACCATCTGGGGATGCTGAGGTAAATATGTCCATACCTCTTGAGTTTGAAGCAGATCCACCCACAAAGACACCAGTACTGATTGAAGTTGAGTTCGTATCTCCGGCAAATGCACCCGCACCATTTGAGGTTGTAGTCTTGCCACCCAAGGCACATGTTCCATTTGAAGTAAGGATAACCGCACCAATTCCAGTGGCTATGTCGACCACGCCACCCTTCTATACAAATGCTATACCAGAGGACTATACAGCTGAGGCGAGAAGGAAAGGCAAGGTCAAAACTGAAGAAGCTGTCGCAGCACAAGGTATGACCAGAACTGGTAGGGTCTATACCCCTGAGCATTTGGCCGAATTAAGCAAGCAGGCTGCCAACCGGCCTCCCCTTATTGAGACAGGTCCAGATGACCTTTGGAGGAAAGTACATGCTAAGGATTATGTGATCATCGACCAGGTGAACAAGACGCCAACACAAATATCCGTCCTCTCTTTGCTGCAGAATTCTGAGACGCATCGAAGTGCTCTGTTGAAGGTGTTGAGTGAAGCGTATGTACCAAACAACATCACTAGTGGGGAAATGGCCAATATGGTGGGCCAGGTGTTGGAAAGTCACAAGATCACTTTCCATGAAGACGAGTTACCACCTGAAGGATTGGGCCATAACAAAGCACTGCACATCACTGTGCAATGCGAAGATTATTTCATCACCAGAATCTTGATCGATGGAGGATCCAGTCTTAACATTTGCCCGTTGATAACACTCAAGAAATTGGGTAATGGGCTTGTCACACCTCCTTTTTTCACTACCCCCGGGATAATGAAGGGGTAATAAGGGAGTTTTTCCAATTAAAGTGACATTAATCGAATTTGGGATTATTTATTTATTTTCAGAGTCGCCACTTGTGATAATTGTTATGGTGTCCCAAGTCACCGGTTTGTTTTAAATCCCAAATCGAGGAATTTAACTCTGTTTTGATTTGTCTGCGACCAAAAATCCGAGTAAGGAATTCTGTTAACCCGGAAGAAGGTGTTAGGCATTCTCGAGTTCCGTGGTTCTAGCACGGTCGCTTAACTACTATTGTTTGGCCTAAATTATCTTATTATTTACGTGTTTTATCCCATTGCATATTTAAACTCTTTGAAATTTAGCCGCTTTTGATTAGTATGAATTTATCTTGAAAGCAAGTCACGAGAACGTGCACTCGTTATGCTTTTGTACATGTTACAATCACGCCACATGAAATGCACCCGTAATTGCGACACGTAATTTTAATATAGTTTTAAGTTGAGGTCGGGGACATGAGTTGTCACACCCGAGTATAGATTACGTGGTCAAGACTAATGATCATGACGGTTTTATAATGCCTATTTGAGGCGATATTCGATTATTCTTTATTCTTACCATTTGAAGGAGTATTTTGGTTTTAAAATTAATTAGGACGTTTATGGATTTATTTTGGACAAGTTACGTTGGCGTACACTTGTTTTTCTTGAGCACCTAGCAAACACGTCACATGAAATACACCCGTGGCTGCTATGTACATTTTATTAATGTTTGAAGTTGAGGGTCGGAGGCATGAGTTGCCACTCCCGAGGGTGGATTATGGTAGTTTTGGAATAATATTTGATTTTTCCACTAGGTTCTGTAATTTTAATCTAAAGAGAGTATCCTCAGCCTATGAGATAAAATCATCTGAAATCGGATTCATTATTTTAAAGGCAAGTATTTGGGCTATGGCCAAATTTTAGCCCCATATTGAATTAACCCTTTGGCCAAATCCTAGTTGTATCTAGTTAATAGGAAAGAATACGTGTTGTTTGAACTAACATTACTGGGGATAAGCATAATAGGAACATTTTGCACAAAAATAAGCAGAATCTGCATTTTTGGTATTATTCAGTCCTCATTCTGGAAAAACAGCATTCATATACATTCAAAAATTTGCCCTATTGTGTACAAATAAATCACCAGATTTCCAAGGATGCAGATTGCCAAAATGAATACTTGGTTTTTGAATTTTGTAATCTAGGCCTAACCTACGGTTTCTTTTATCAGTCTGAAATATGAGCATGTGTCACTAGAATTTGAAATTCATTTGTAAAGAATATGCTACATTTGTTGATTTAAGAGATTTTAACTAGGTGCAAAATGAATTAAGCGTGGTTAACTCTACCTTATGCTGCTGATAACTATAATCGTGATAGCCATTGTTCAAATCAGCGTGTTTAGGGTGATCTTATATCTGCCAGCTTAGATATATACTCAAACTCCTACTGTTGTCATATTATTTTAGAGACAGGGATGGGTTATTAAATTCACTAAAAAAAAAGAAACAACCTACTTCTCAAAAAAAAAAAATTGAATATTAAGCAGAATTTAAATATATACACTCCAGTATTTAATTACAATGATTCTGAAAAGTAAAATTACACTGCCTTCTAAAAAATGTACAAATTAAAGAAAAGGATTGCATGATAACAGGATTAAGCTTTAGGCTATTGATCTTCCTATTCTTCACTTTGTCTCAATTGAAAATAGTCATGCCTCTGTTTGGGGTTCTTGTGACAACCAAGAAGATAGTATGACATTTCTGCATTCTTATGGAATGAACCTGACCACAAAGAAGGCCAGGTTCAACGTACGATAATGCTAAAAAAAAACATGCAAGCTCGCCCAGACGCATTTTGAGTTCGGATTTACACATGAAATTCTGACAAAGAGAGTAAATACTTAATAGATCTTAACGAGCTTTTAATCTGAATTTTTTTTTAGAGTAAACTATCACAAACAAATCTTTATGCATTTTTCAGAGGGTGAACTTGGCAATGAATGAGTCAAGTTTTAAACCCCTAATGCCAACGCTAACATAAGTCTAAAGCTACATAGAGGCTTACTCGCTAAGTCTCTTTAATGAACAAAGAACACAAATAGAGCAAACTTTGACATTAAGTCCAACACTTTGCTGTTTGGACAGCATTGAAGATATACTTCTGAGCTTTGTTAAAAGGTGTTTCTAACCATGAAGAAGGTTAGATTCAGTCCTTGATGATGCTCTTAGAGGAACAAAGCATTCTTCATGCTTTTATAGTCTGAGTCTTGCCATAAAAGGGTCAGGTTCAGCTCTTATTGGTTTTACCTTTTGTTCCTCTTGGCAATTGTAACATAGCTTTAATTTTGTAGGCTTTTATAGAGACAAAATCAGATCACTTTAGGAGATTCTGACTCTTCACTCTAAGAAGCCTTTTGACTACTTATTCTACACCCCAAAAGAGATAACTTCAGGGTCATGAGCAGCTTGTTTAAGCACTTAATATGGGGGTTAGTTTGACTATCAATAAGTCAAATTCATCTATCTTAGTGCTACTAACAACATAATTCTAAACTAGATGGAACTTTGATTATTTAGGCATTTTTAGAGGATGAATCTGACCATTCAAAAGTTCAGATTCCTCAACTCTAATGCCCCTTTTTTAACTACATACTTTGTACCCTTTTGAAGGGTAAACTTCAACCAACCATGCAAAGATTTATGCACTCATCATGGGGGTGAGTTTGATTATTAAGGAATCAAACTCATCTATCCAAGTGAAAATCAACACTAATATGCTAATACAGACATAAAGTTAACATCTAACTACCATATGCCACATGTATTGATAGAATTATTAAAAAATAAGGTTGATTTCAGGAGTCACATACATACACTTCGGTAATAATGACTTTATTTCAGTTTTCACATCAAGAATGAAGGAGAAGAAGATTCAGATTCACATGACCTTACGGAAACACAACATGAGACAATAATTTCAATACCAGTTTTGAAATATTTCACATAAAAATTCAGTGTTACATACCTTCAAAGAGAAAAGCAGAGAAGTCCTGACCAAATAAAGGTCAAGACAAGAAGAAATCAGCTAGGAGAGGGATGAAAGACAAAGCAGCAACAGCAACCAGCAAAACAGAGGAAACCAGGAAGAAATAGAAGAGAACTCCCAATCCAAAGCAACACTGATTTTTTCTTTTTGTTCAAAGATGACCAGATTTTTTCTACTGACTTTTGTTTTCAGTAATTGCTGCTCTATTTTTCTGTTTTTCTTTTAACTTTTCATGTATTTTCAGAATGGTATGTGTGTGTGTGTGTGGAATTCTGCACTCAAACTTTTAGCAGCCTTAAACAACAAAAAAAGATCCTTGAAAATATGAAGGGAGAGTCCTTTTATAGGTATTTGGGAATGGGGTCTCTTTTTTCAGAATATCCCCCATTCAAAAAGCTGCAAATAGTACACAATAGTACATAAGGCAGCTGTCAACCTTATCTTTTTGGACAGCTGCCCCTATTCTAGAGTTTTCTTACCCATTAAAAGACCTTTCTACCCTTAAAATTCTGATTTACTAAGTCTATATTACCTAATGTACCCCTTGAAACCCCTATATTTACCATTAGGTAACCAAAGTTACTCACTTGGGTTATTACTTAACTCCAGTTAATTAACACTAGTTATGTCCTTTAGGTGACTATTAGTTATTCTTAACTACGGTTAGGTCAACTAATTAGATTAGGAGTTTGGGATTAGTTTCATACTAATTACTTATATTTAAGTTAATTAATTAAAGTAAGTCAATCAATTTAATCCTTTAACTTAAGCCCAATGATTTAGTTAAATTAATTCAATTTGCTTCGTAAAATCAAGGATTTAACCTATTATTAAGCCTAGGTTTAAATTATTTAATAATCAACTTTAATTAGGCTTAGTTAAGGTTAGTCAACCCATTTTTCTTAACTTAGGTTAAAAGATTTGTTTCAGTTAATGAAGCCTAAATTAATTATCCTAAACAGATTTTTCCTTTGATTAATTACTTAAAAGACTACCTAAATTAGTTTCTAGGTTGAAGGAGTTGAAATCATTTAAATGTGAGACTAAGTTAGTCGTTTGTTTTTAGACTTAGTTAATTGCTCTCAACTGGTTATCTAAGACTTAATTGGTTAAGGGTGCTTAATTCTTAATTAATTTATTTAAACTGATTTTCAGACTTGTTCATCATTTTAGGAATTAGGTGAATTGTCAGGTGTTGACTAATTCTAATCCAAAACACGTGAGACTAAACTCCTATTAAATAAGGATCGACATTCAATAATGTATGAAACTTAATTTATATTTTAAGGTTATTTGGGGCTGAAAACAGAATTAATTAAAGACCTAAACGTTTCAAAAAGTTAGAATCACGGATTATCACTACTCAAGTTCGAACCCAAATTCCAAATCAATTAAGACATCAGATAACCCAAGCGAAGTCCTAACATCTTTAATCAATTGATGACTAATTATAAACCGTTGATGCATAATCAACGAACTAATCAATGATTAACAAAACAGGATTGGCAAACATAAGTAAACGCTCGTGATTGAATTTTAGCAGAAAGTCGACAAATCATAGAGAATCCTAGAATGGCTAAACAAGGTTGCCAAAATAATCTAGAATATGCATGACATGTTAACAACTGAACTATCAACACGAAGGCATCGCAAATTAGAGAATAAAAATCATAGATATGAAATAGTAACAACAACAAAAGGACCTATACCAATAAAACATGGTTATCAAAGAACTCCAATTAACTAATTAACCTAAACATGACTGTCACAACATGCTTTTAGAGCCAAACTACTCGAGATGAAGAACAAGAACAAGTGGAAGAAGATAGTGACAGAAAAAACAAAAAATCTAGACTAAGACAGTAATTTTCATGATCTGATTTTCAGAAAACAAAGAGAAATATTAGGGGAAGAGGGGAGGTACCAGTGATGGCGATTTGGACGAGTTCCGGTGACTTTGCCGGAATTTGGCCGGACTCCGGCGACCTCTAAAAGTGACCCTTACTCACATGAATCGACGGCTCTTGTCAAGAGCCATCGACTCATGTGAGTTTGAGTCACAGAACCGCTAGGAATTGTAGTTGGCACGATTTAGGGTTTTGTCAGTTCTTAGATTTGGAATTACTCGTAAATGGTTGGTTGTTTGGGGAAACCAATGTTAGGACGGGGTTGAGGAGACCCTGGGGGTTACTTGGTTAAAAAATGGGGTCGATTGGAGAAGCTCCGCCGGCGGAGGCGATTTCCGGCCGGCGGAGTTAGAGCGGGGGACGGCGGGGTTGCGGTGTGAGACTGGTGGAGAGACGGTAGGTCTCTGAAGGGGTGAGAGACGGAGGGGAGAAAGGGGGGTATTAGACTTAGGGAATGGGGGG
>MDKH01211354.1:0-23874 GCA_005239495.1 Nicotiana undulata
AATCGGTAATATCTAGACATAATGGATTTATTAACATCAATAAGTACTCAATAAACCAATTCCTAAGTCTAATTATACATTTCCTACTATTCTTCCAAGAATACTAAAATTAAACCTCGGGCCCACACATTCAGATTTTCGAAAATTCATGAAGGAATCAATTACCCGGAGTCTAAGGATCGAAGTTATATGATTTATACAAGAATTCATGGACTAACATGGAAAGTCACAAAATCCTCAAGAACCCTAAAATTACTACCTAATTCTATGATTTTTAGATGATTTAGTAGTGAATTTAACTAGGAATTAATGTTAAAACTAGAAGTTTATGGGGTTTAACTTACCTCTTACAGTGGGTGGTCGTGGGAGGTGCTGCCCAAACTTGGATGCTCTCTAATGGAGGTTGATGGTGGATAAAATGAAGAAAAACAAAAAATTTGGACATTTAAGAGGGGCTGCCAACAGGGGTTTCCGCACCTGCGACCTTAGGACCGCAGGTGCGGTCACGCGCCTGCGAGAAATTCATCGCCCTTGCGGAAAAGGGCCTGGGACCCTGGGCTCGCACCAGCGGAGTTGGGAGCCACACCAGCGGTCCCGCACCAGCGGTCCCGCTCCTGCGGAGTTTGGATCGCTCCTGCAGAAGAGGCCGCACCTGTGAAGGCCTGGACCGCGGGTGCGGTCCCGCATCTGCGGCTGGGCAACCGCACCTGCGGTCACACCAGCTGTTGTGCACCAGCAGTGATTTTTGCTGGTTTCTTTGGCCTCGTGCGGGGTTCGGGAGGAACCTGGGCCCACCCGAGCCCCCTTCCAAATATACCAACAAGTCCCAAGTCATTAAACGGACTTGCTCGAGCCCGCGACACACTCAACACAACACTAAAACTCAAAATCACCCTCCAAAACCCCTGAATTCAAAACTTAAGAACTTTGAAATTCTAGAATTCTATAACGATGCGCCGAACCGACCCATACAACTCGAAACGACTTCAAATTTTGCAGACAAGTCATAAATAACATAGCGGGACTATTCCCGACCTCGGAATTGCATTCGGACCTCGGTAGCATAAAATCACATTCCTAACCAAATTTCAAGTTTTATGAACATCCTCAAAACTTTACTAACTCCAAATCACTCATTTTGATCCGAAACCCGTAAATCAAGTTCGTTTTACACCAAATTTCACTGATAGGACAAATAACATATAATAAACATGTTCCGGGCTCCGAAACCGTAATACGGGCCCGGGTTCCGGCTTTCATATATTACTCATTTTCAAAATCCTTTATTATTTCCAGAAAAACAATTTTCTTTAAAAATTCATTTCTCGGGCTTGGGACCTCGGAATTCGATTCCGGGCATACGCCCAAGTCCCATATCTTCCTACGGACCCTCCAGGACCGTCACATCATGGGTCCGGGTCCGTTTACCAAAAACGTTGACCAAAGTCCACTTTATTCAATTATTCAATTCAAAAATCCCATTTAAATTTTCACATGGAAGCTTCCCGACTACCTGCCCGGGCTGCGCACGCATATCGAGGTGAGATTAACGGAGGCTTTCAGGGCCTCGGAATACAGATTTAGCTGGAATTACTTAGGATGAACTTTTGGGTCATCACACTCTTGGGCGCCCTCTACTCATTTGAATACCTTGCTATAGCGCACTTACCTGAACCCTGGAACCATCTCTCACCCTGTGGCTAACATCTCCATACTGAAAACAATCTCTCTGCCGACGTGGCTGTGGAAAACATACAATACGGATCCTTTGGGACCCATGAGTACCTGAAAAGCCCCCATGCGAAGCTGGTAATGCAAACTGAACTGGTTGACCCAAAATTCTCTACCATGACGCACCTTGGTGCCATAATAAGGACTTGTAGATTACTCCGGTCTACGAGGCCTCCTCTCCTCCCTAAACTCTCTCTCTCCTGACCTCGTCTGTCCTCTCGCTCCCGGTCCCACATGCTCCCTAACCGGCGAGCGATCCCTACTACGTGCTGAAATAGGGCACCCTACTCTAATTCTCGAGTCCTGCTTAACCGAATATCATGTTTGAATCTCTCAATGACTCTACAGACTCATCTCCTAACTGAAGCAACCAAATGAGGTATATATCTGGCCAACTCACTGAGTCTAACGGCATACTCCAATAGTGACATAGCACCCTGACGCAACTGCTCAAACTCAACACTTCGTACATCCCGAAGGAACTGAGGTGCAACCTCCCTCAAAACATTTCCGAAAACTGAATTCATGCTAGTGAAGCTAATTCGGCCAGGTTACCCCAACTCACATGCCGCCACCACTGATCAACCCACTATTCTGAACCTGAGACGTGGCAAAAGCAATCTCGCTCGTCTCTACAACACCTGAAATGCAAAGAATATAGTGACACTTCTCCCAGAAACCTTGGGCACCCTCGGCCGCCAATCCACTAAAAGATAGAAGGGTGGTACTTCTTGTACCTCTCAAGTCCAAGATATTCTTCCTCCGATGCTACTGCCCTAACCAAGGGCTGAACTGAAACCACATGTCGTGCTGCCATGACAATTGGAACCTGACCAATATGATCTCACTGCTCTAGAGTGTAAGCAGTGGGAGTCTAAACTCCTCCCTTGACCCGTGTAATAGCCGGTGAACTAGAATCAATCTCGCATGAGTCCATGTACCAATTATTCTCAAAAATATGTCCAGGCCTCCTGAAGTCCGGGATAGCAATAGGCTCCCCCAGTACCTGTCTCCCAACTATAACTACTGGCGACTCCTCAACGACTGCTATATAAGGCATCTTAACGGCGGCACGTGCTCCTCGTCGGCCTCTGTCTCTGACCCTTGCGACATTTGCATCGGGGTACCATCATCAGGAACCGCAGTTCGTGTCCTCACCATCGGTGAGAGAATGGAACGATAATTTCAAGCTTCAAGATCAATGAACTCACACGATAGGAATGAAGGAAGTGAAATTGTCCTAATATTTCCGTAGCCTCTCGAAGATAAGTACAGACGTCTCCGTACCGATCCGCAAGACTCTACTAAACCCGCTTATGATCGTAGCACCAATGAACCTAGGGATCTGATACCAACTTGTCACGGCCCAAACTTCCCTCTGTTGGGTATCGTGATGGCACCTAGTCTTAGGGACTAGGTACGACTAACATTTTCACCGAACAACAACAATAATAAAGGAATTATAACAGTCTCGATATAGAATTCTTGACAGAGTTTACAATTTTCCAAAACCCGGTAAATACAAGTCATAAGCTCTACGAAATCTTTCTACCGAATCTAAATACAACTATCTAAAATAAGTAAGTACAGTTGAAATTAACCGGAAGGTGACTCCGAAGCCTGCGAATGCAGCAGCAGGTTTACCTTGAGTCTCCTCGTCAATGAACCTGCACAGCTACTAATAATAGATACATGTATCTGCACACAAAAATGCACAGAAGTGTAGTATGAGCACACCACAGCGGTGCCCAGTAAGTATCAAGACTAACCTCGGAGGAGTAGTGACGAGGACTAGTCAAGATACCACTGGTCTATCAAGTAAAAAGGCATAAATATAAGAATGACCGAACATAATATCAATCTAAAGATATTTCGATATAATTAACGGTATGATAGAATAATGTGGAAGAAAATTCAGCAGTTTCGATCAACGGACAGCATAATGGAAATACGCAAAGAGAATGGAAGAATGCAATCCAAATGTCGGAAATCACAACCCAATAAAACACTAGCAACTCAGCACTGCATCAATTTATTCACATCAGGCCTTAGCCAATAAACTCAATAAAGCTGGTCAAACCTTCGAGAGAAAACCTTTAAGTTGTGAGTTTATTTCGAAAGCTTTAAAGATAAAATCATTTCGGAATAGAGAAATTTCTTCTTCGAAACATACTTTCTCTGAATGTATATTTATATATTTATAAAGAGAACCCTTTAAACCATAGTTCCTTCAAAATACGTGGTGTTCAAATATACTTTCCCAAATACTGCTCTTTCAAATAACATTTTTCTGCAAGACAAATACTTTTCAAATATACTTTCGAAATAGAAGTCCTTCAGACATAGCTTTTCCTTCTCAGCTATACATTTCAATATATATATATATATATATCCTTCGTATATCCTTCGTTCCAAATCTCCTCAATGATAAAACCACCAGAATTCAGTCCGTAACTCAGAATTTGTCATGCAATGCAGTACAGGGGGAAAGCTTCCGGAATCTCGTCCGTAGTCCCAATTTAAATATGCGATGCAGTACAGGGGGGAAGCTTCCGGAATCTCGTCTGTAGTCCCAATTTAAATATGCAATGCAGTACAGGGGGAAAGCTCCCGGAATCTCGTCTGTAGTCCCAATTTAAATATGCAATGCAGCCACTAAAGAGAACAACCAGAATGCGACAAAACAACATACATTGCCACAACAGGCACAAAAGCAACAAAGATCGAATGCAAGGTGCGATGAGCAAATCAATACAAATACTGGAATCACAAGAATGGCAAAAACTCACTCATAAGATATAGCCACTGAAAGGAATGCCAAGCACAAAGAGAACAACATAACAAGGGGGGGTAAAGCAAATATAGCAACGATTCTATATATTCAAGTTCACAACCAAAGAAACCAAATCATCCCCACAAGGGAATCAGCTATAACCAATCCCACTTAGACAATTAGCTTCACCGAATAAACGCAGCTTGAACGAATGATCAACAGATAGGCAACACCCAAGAAATATCATCAACATGGACGGTCATCAACTAAACTCAAGTAGCATTTAAGGGAAAATCATTTAAATCACCATGCACGACTCACGGGCATGCTTGACACCAACGTATAGATATTCCAATTATTGTTAAACAATTATAGGGCGAGATCATACTAGTTTTAGTCAAATAAGCAGTGTATGAAGGAAGATATAGCATAACGGTAGGAAAGGCAAAGTATGCATTTAAGTCCATTAAGAACAAATAAGAAGCAAAGGAAATGCTGAGCAATTAACTTCTAATTTGAGCAGGAAGAGATGAAACTAGAATTCAAGGATTCAAATTCATACGCGGGGAACATAAGGACCTAAAATCCTAAAGGGGCAATCTATTTGCAAATAAGTCCGAGTACGCACTCGTCACCTCGTGTACGCGGGCTACAGTCAACATAGAAGACTCAATCCTAAGGGGTAGTTCCCCCACACAAGGTTAGGCAAGATACTTACCTCAACGACTACAACCCGGTACTCAAAAATAGACTTCTCGGGCGGAAAGGCCTCCGAACGGCTCAAAATCAACTAAAACAACTTCAAAATACATATAAAACGTATAAGGAATGATTCCGAATAATAAACTTTCAATTTTACTAATTTATAAAAATCGACCCAAAAGTCGACCCCTGGGCCCGCACCTCGGAGCCCGACAACTTTTACAACTTCCGGTTACCTTCGATATGAGTTCACGTATACTAAATTTACCAAATTCTGATGTCATTTGGTCTTTCAAATCATGAAATTTCCTCTTAGAAGTTTTCTTTCAAAACCCATAATTCCCTCAACCCAAAACAAAAATTAAATGATAAAAACAAGAAATAATTCATGAAATATAATTAATTATAGTGGAATAACACTTACCCATTCTATTTGTGTGAAAAACCCTCAAAGAATCGCCCAAAACCGAGTTTTAGAAGTCAAAATATGTAATAAATGGTGAAACCCCGATTTTTGGTAACTTATATTCTGCCCAGGCGTGTAATGAATCGCGGTCGCGTAACATCATTTGCGATCGCGAAGAAGATGGAGGAAAGCTGCAAAGGTTGTTCATTGCGAACCCGACAAGGAGTTCGCGATCGCTGAGAAGGAGAACCGGAAGCTACGCGATCGCGTGCTGAAGAATGTGAACGTGAAGAACAAAATTTGGGCGACCAACAGAGACACATCACGATCGCGAAAGAATCACTACGATTGCGATGAAGGATAAATAGGCGGGGCAAATAGGACACTACGGGATCGCGGCTTGGGCTACACGATCGCGAAGGAGGACGACAGACACCAAAAATAGCAGTTCTAAATTGGAAGAAAATGGCCCGTAGCCCATCCGAAACACACCCGAGGCCCCCGAGACCGCGTTCAACCACACACAAAAGTCATATAACCTCACACGGACTCGCTCGAGGTTTCAAAACACATAAAACAACACTAAAACAACGAATCAAACCAAAGATAAAACTTAGGAATTTTCAAAACTTCAAATATCAAGACTCGCGTCGAAACCTATTAATTAAACCCGGATTAACGTAAAATTTTGCAGACAATTCCCAAATGACACAACGGACCTACAGGCACTCTCGGAATTCCATTCTGAGTCCGATATCAAAATTTCACCTATCCGCCGAAATCGCTGAAACTCTAACTTTCGCCAAATTACCTCAAATCACTCTACGGACCTCCAAAACCAATTCTGGACACGCACCTAAGTCCCAAATCATCATACAAAGTTGTTGGCATTAACCAAAACTCATTCCGAGGCCGTTTACACAAAAGTCAAACCTCTGGTCAACTTCCATCTCTTAAGCTTCTAAAACTGAAAATTTTCTCCCAATTCGATTCTGGATTATCCGGTAACTGAATCTAACCACGCACACAGGTCGATATACACAGTGTGAAGCTGTCCAAGACCTTACGCCACCGAACAGAGCTTAAATTCTTAAAACGACCAGTCGGGTCGTTACAATTCTTGAAGTTGAATCCTAACAACAACAATTAGCTAACGAAGAACTAATCGCCTTTGGTAGAGACTAAACAATAATAGATTATGAAACCCGACCCTTTAGAATAACAAGAATAACAATAAGCCTAAACTTATACCCTTTCTTGAATACCTAGAAGTGATCTAAGATTTCAAAAAAGGTTTAATCTTACCACCTTAAGTTGAGTCTTGAAGGTTGAAGAATAAATCCAAGAGTAGCCACACACAAGAGTGCAAGAAAAATCTGACAATTTATATTAATATTGCCTATAATAATCTCAGTCAAAAAAAAAAAGAATACACCCCTTTATAGAGATAGGGGTCACGAAATTCTACCTAAAAAATAAGGAAATAAAGTCCTAACTTACTTTGGACAACAAGTCCAACTACCTTAGGAAAAGAAAAATACTAGGAAGCAAAAACCAAGTCATTCTTGGAAAGAAATTTCAAATGTCTTAGTAAAAGGATAACATAACCTTAACTAACTAGGAAAGCAATAAATAAGAATATATGAAAATAAGTCCCAAACCAATCTTGGATAGAATCTTGAAAATCTTGGAAATCTTGAAGAAAATTTGCAAGCAACTTGGCACCAACGTGTACTCAACATCTGGAATGCCTATTGTATTCTTCATGGACATCAAGTAAATCCTTTCTATGTAATAAAAAATGTGGCTTTATGTAGGACTTCATAGTCTGCAAGTTTGGACACATTTTAGGTGTCAAATTGGTCTAACAGTGGCCTGATTTGGACATTCTTCAGAGGATGTAGCCTGGGGTCTAATCCACCTCTTCATGGACATGAATTTGGGCCATAAAATAATTATAAGACATACATAACTCATATCATTTATCCTTAAGTTCTTCCTCCCAACTAACAACCTCTTTGTTCGCTCCTGAAGTCCAATGACCTTGTTTTGTAAATTTTTAGCTTGAGATCTTGTTAAAGGCCCTCTTTGAGATTCCAAAGCTTCATCCTTGTTCTTGAATAGATTTGAGCTTCCTAATATGCTATCACTTCCAAAGGTACGCCGCCTAGTAATGGATTGGGTGGGGTATTCTACAGTTCAACAGGTAACTTGATACTAGGGTATACTTGAAGCAGGCCAGCGGGAGACTCCACCTACATGGAACTTTGTGCTCTACTAGATGGGCTGCAAATTGCTTCGAGACACAATTTAGGACTGGTGGAAATATGTGGAGTCTGCACAGGTAATATCTATGCTACAAAACCAAAACATGCACTACTTATTGCTATTGTTTGAATGTAGGTACGTATTCCACCAACTGGGTAGACCATGCATAATGCATACATACAGGGAGCAGAACTGCATTTCAGATAAGTTAGCACAATATGGAACAACTATGGCCATGAGCGAGACTTAAAACGTTCTCCTCCAACCACCAAATTTTTTGTTAAATAAACTGCTTGCAAATCAAAATTGCACTATATACTTAAAAAAAAATAGTTATGCACCAATAGCTCCACTATCTTTTTGGTTAGAAGAATAATTTATCATATTTAATAGCATGGGCTCCCATACAGGTCAGCCCATTCACTTACTTAGTACTTCTTTTTGTAACCCAAGGCCATCCAGGCCCAATGGTCCTTATACTCTCATCTTTAATATAATATAGTTTCGTCTGTTGACCCAAATAAAATTATCAAAGAATAAAGTGCTCTTAGATTTATTCAAATTTTTTCTTTGTATGGTAATATTTTATAGATTATTACCAAAAAAGTAAATTTATCTAACACTATATTTTCTAATATGCCCCAAAAAAGAATAATATTGTCACGACCCAAATCGATGGGTCGCGACGGACACCTGGTGCAATACTCGGCCCGAGCGTACCACTCTGTAACTATGAACTCTGGCGAGGTAACCCTCAACTTAGGTCGATGAGGCCATATTCTGAATCATCTTAATATAACGTCTCTCTCATATGAGGGATAAACATACCCAAAATTTGAGATATATAAATGTGCAGGCTGACGAAGCCGCCGTGAAAATCTACTAATATACAAAATATACAGGACACGTCTACAAGCCTCTAGAGATAATTGAATTGTATCATTATCGGAACAGGGCCTCGACATACCCATCAAACCTGTATATATAAAATGGACTCCAAGGTCTAGACCTGGTAGCTCCGAGAAAGTGGAGCTTACCAACCAACCTGATGTTTGACTTTGTCGGCTAGGAGGGTTGTCCAACTGTCTATCAGAACCTGCAGGCATGAAATGCAGCGTCCCCGACAAAAGGGACGTTAATACGAAATAATGTACCGAGTATGTAAGGCAACAGAATAACTGACAACTAAAATTGAACTGGTAATATAATAACTGAAAGTAACTGGGAGTTAAAGATAATCTGAAGATATGCTTACCTGTTGATACTGAATCATCTCTCTCAATATAGTAAGTAAAATAAATATTCGGCCTTATAAGGCTCGGTATATGTAACATTTATGTCGTAGTAGGCTCGCTCATAGGCGCTCGGCCATACTAGGATCTGTATCTCGGTCATTCTGGTCTCGCTCATAGGCGCTCGGCCACAGTAGGTTCATTATATAACTTACCATCTGATCATAGATTGCCCAATAGAGGCCTGCTCATCGGTTATAGCTCGATGATGGTAAAATTATTGTAATACTGTGTACATATAGACTCTCTGCTCTCTTAACTGAAAGAATACAAAACTAAACTGAATATAAAGTCCCGATAAGGGAGAATACTGTAACTTATGAGACTAGGATAATGTATATAAGTTCAGGAATACGAACTTCTCTTTATGCCTCGTTATCAAACTCATGTAGTTACGAGATCATGCCAAAATGAAGGAAAGGTTTAGCCTTAACATACATGTATGATCTCTTCCTTATTACTCAATGTTACATCTCGCGTTTCGTACGTTAAAGTTTTGTCTTCAGTTAATCGACGAGACACACGGGATGAGTTTATCTTGAGGTTAAGATATTTATGCTATTTATAACAAGCGATAAATAAGTGCCATGAAGGATAAAGGGTACACGAATCAAAGAAAATGAGTTTCGTTGAAGGTTGTCGATTTGGGATAAAATATGGTCCGAGCTATAATACTCGATATTTATGGACTAGTACCATACAAGGTACCATATGACCGTGATAGTATGATGTATAAAGTATATTAAAAATGAGTAGTATTTTAAGTAATTGAAATAATTCTTAATTATGCAGGTAATTGATTATTTATCGGGTAAACGGGACATTACCTAATTAATTAATAAATTAAGAGATAAGACTAAATCCCCCCCAAATGTGGCAGCAATGAGCTAACCAAATAAATGACTAAGGGTCATATTAGCTTATGTGGCTATCTAGGATAACAAGACTTTAACGTGTAAAGACATGCAAGTTTGGTGTCATTTTATACAAGTTTGGTTCATTCGGACATAGTATTCTATAAAGCTAAACTCTTGCAACCTATAATGTTTTTGAAATTCTATAAGTTATTCTACAAGTTTGGTTTTTATATATCTTTCTTCCTAGTTCAAAGTACTTCAAGAACCGAAGCTAAACCCAAATCATATATCACTTTAGACTTCTGATGAGTTGCCAAATACAAGAGTGAGGAATTGCCAAATACAAGGCCTTTCGTTAGCATTCTGATGAGTTCAACAAGTTCATTCTCAACATATAAACCTTACACTAGCAACGTGATACTTCAAATTCTTGCACAAAAATCCAATGAGAATTATTAAAATCATAGCAACTTATAATTTTGCGATTCTAAAGGAGTACGGTGCAACCTTCTCCAAGAATATTATACGGATTTTTTTCTACTCCGGGTATTTTAAGTCTAGACCTTCTTTCTTTTTTGCATGATCCAAGTAATACAATTGAAACGAGCAGAATACGTAACTTTCATATGGACTTTTTTATAAAAATACTACGGGTGTCCATATTCTTGATTACCCATGTGAATTATTATTATATCTTCTGTTCATGGGTCTCAGAAAAATGTGTATATGTTAAAGTTTATTTGAAAGGTATATTGGTTTTTATGGCATTCCGATAAAATCTTGGTAACGTATTTCTTATACATTTCATGCATTTATACATGTACATTGACCCATGAACAGATGGCGTTATATACGCGTATATATGTATATATATGTATATGGGATATGGAAAAGGTTACGGCGTTATATACTGACACGACCCAAATTTCCCTCTGTTGGGTACCGTGATGGCACCTAGTCTTAGGGACTAGATAAGCCTAACATTTAACCACACTAACAATAATAAAAGAACTTTAACAATCTCGATTATAAATCTTGACTGAGTCTACATTTTCCCCAAAACCCGGTAAGGTACAAGTCATAATCTCTACGAAATCTTTCTACCAAATCTAAATACAACTGTCTAGAAATAAGTAAGTACAGTTGAAATAAACAGGAAGGTGACTCCGAAGCCTGCGAACGCAGCAACAGGTTACCTTGAGTCTCCTCAGCAATCATCCGCGCAGCTATTAACAACCAAAACCTGGATCTGTGCAAACAAAAATGCACAAAACTGTAGTATGAGCACACCACAGCGGTGCCTAGTAAGTATCAAGACTAACCTCGGTGGAGTAGTGACGAGGACTAGTCAAGACACCACTGGGCTATAAAATAAATAACATGAATATAGAAATGACGGAGGCTTTCGAGGTGAGATTAACGGAGGCTTTCGGAGCCTCGGAACACAGATTTAGCTGAATTTACTTAGGATGACCTTTTGGGTCATCACAAGAGGAAAAGTTGATGCTGGCAAAAAATACTATGCGATCGCGAATGAGTTGATGTGATCGCATAGAAGAGGTCTATGGTCACTGTCCAGGTGCACCGCGAACGCGACAAGGGGTATGCGAACGCGAAGAAAGGAGGGAAGGACACACTGCGAACGCAGGGCTCCTATGCGATCGCGAAGAAGAAACAAAGTCTATTGCCCAGCCCTATATTATACTATGCGAACGCGAAGGGAAAGATGCGATCGCAGAGTGTATGGTCTGTGGAGGTATGCGATCGCGGACGTGCATTTGCGATTGCACTAAAGGAAAATATGGGCTGCTCAAAGAGACTCTATGCGATCACGGCTACTCCTACGCGATTGCATAGAAGGAAACCAGAAGGCAATTTCAACTGTTCAAAAATAAGGAAAATGGACCCGACACCTATCTGAAACACATCTGAGGCCCCCGGGACCACGTCCCACCACACACACAAGTCACATAACCTAACACGGACTCGCTCAAGGTTTCAAAACACATAAAATAACACTAAAACAACGGATCAAACCATCCAAACTTATGAATTTTCAAAATATCTAGTATCAAGACTCGCGTCGAAACCTATCAATTCAACCCGGAATGAAGTGAAATTTTGCAGACAAGTCCCAAATGATAACGGACATACATCCACTCTCGGAATTCCATTCCGAGCCCGATATCGAAATTTCACCTATCAGTCGGAAACACCGAAATTCTAACTTTCACCAAATTACCTCAAATCACTCTACGAATCTCCAAATCCAATTTCGGACACGCGCCTAAGTCCAAAATCTTCATACGAGGTTGTTGACATTAACCAAAACTCATTATGAGGCCGTTTACGCAAAAGTCAAACCTCTTGTCAACTTTCATCACTTAAGCTTCCAAAACTAAAAAAATTCTTCCAATTCGACTCCGGATTATCCGTAACTGAATCTAACCCCGCACACAGGTCGATATACACAATGTGAAGCTGTCCAAGACCTTACGCCACCGAACGGAGCTTAAATTCCCGAAATGACCGGTCGGGTCGTTACATTCTCCCCCTCTTAAACAAACGTTCGTCCTCGAACGTACCAAGTATCAGCTTGAACTCATCCAATCACTGATCGTACACTTCTAACACATACCCGTGGGTGATCCCACGTCACCCCAACTCACATAAGCCTGATGAAACAATCAACTGCAATATAGCCTTCACATCACCACCGATAAGCCTCATACCTCACTTTCTCACCTTCTACTCATTTCTCAAAAGACACGATTCTAAATCATATCCGGCATTAGCCTCAACCAGCTGCATCAACTCAGGTCTACACCCATAGGGCACGACCACACAATATAACTCATCTCACATAGGCTCAAATAGTACTTTTGATCACAATAACTGCCCGAAATTAACTCAACATTGGCAATTGGCCCGACATATGGAAGAACTTTGTTTCCAAACCCGATAATACTGATAATGATGCAATGAACATGAAGACTTCATTATTAAACACCCGAATCACCAAGCCAGAATTAACACCACTGCGCACACATCTCGCAAACTAAACTAAGGAAACGCATAACGAAATGACTGAATAAGAAATTAGAAGCATATAAAGGATCTATCAAACAAAAGCCCATAGGCACAAGTCTCTATCAATACTGACTTGTCAAAAGCAATATAACAAGGAAGAAGTAAAGCATATGAACAACCCACCAGAATTCCATCCTGATAAAAATTTCCACCGCGGTACTCAGCTCGGTCTAAACATATCGAATCACAAATATCACGAGGACCTCACCCTCAACTCTGAATCACATACCGAAAATATATCATACCAATAGAAATTTATCCATTAACTCATCTCAACTGATAAAAGTCATAATACTAACTGAACTCACATCTCGATGGAATATCAAATCACAGCTCGTAAACAAAATACTTAGGAAAAATCATATAAAGCTCACCATAATGAACAACAAGGACTCACCTCTAGTTTCACCACTAGCAAGGGTGAATGAGACAACAATAGACACAGGCTACTACTCATAGAATCTCCCAACAGGAGCAAACACAATTAAAGAGTGCAAAACATGAAATTCACTCATAAATGAAACAACAAATAAGGGAAACTCGTCCTGACCAACAGGACTATAGTGAAATACAATGGTACCCTACTTTAGCACATCACAACATACCTGGGTGATAATCGCTGACCCAACGGTCTCTAGCCTGTAATATGAAATACATCAACGGGTTGGGCCTCCCCCTCTTGGGCGCCCTCTACTCATCTGAATACCCTGCTATAGCGCACTTACCTGAACCCTGGAACAATCTCTCACCTTGTGACTAACACACTGAAAAAAATCTCTCTGCCGATGTGGCTGTGGAAAACACACAATACGGATCCTTTGAGACCCATGCGTACCTGAAAAGCCCCCATGCGAAGCTGGTAATGCAAACTGAACTGGTTGACCCCAAATTCTCTTCCATGACGTACCTTGGTTCCATAATAAGGAACAGTAGATTACTCCGGTCTTCGAGGCCTCCTTGCCTCCCAAAACCCTCTCTCCTGATCTCGTCTGTCCTCTCGCTTCCGATCCCACATGCTCTCTAACTAGCGAGCGATCCCTACTACCTGCTGAAACGAGGCATCCTACTCTAACTCTCGAGTCCCGATGAACCGAATATCATGTCTTAATATCCCAATGACTCCACTAACTCATCTCCTAACTGAAACAACCAAGCGAAGTGCATGTATGGCCAACTCACTGAATCTAACGGCATACTCCAATGGTGACATAGCGCCCTGACGCAACTGCTCAAACTTCACGCGCCGAACATTCCAAGGAGCAGAGGTGCAACCCCCCTCAAAACATCTCCGAAACTGTATCCATTCTAGTAAAGCTAACTCGGCCAGGTTACCCCAACTCATATGCCGCCACCACTGATCAACCCACTACTCTGAACCTGGGACGTGACAAAAACAATTCCGCTCGTCTCCACAACACTCGAGATGCGAAGAATATAGTGACACTTCTCCCAAAAACCCTGGGCACCATCTGCCGCCAATCCACTGAAAGATAGAAGGGTGGTACTTCCTGTACCCCTCAAGTCCAAGGTATTCTTCCTCCGATGCTACTGACATAACCACGATTGTCGGGTTGTCATGACAATTGGTACCTGACCAACATGATCTCACTGCTCTAGAGTGTAAACAGTGGGAGTCTGAACTCCTCCCTTGACCCGTGTAATAGCCGGTGAACTAGAATCAATCTCGCCTGAGTCCATGTACCAATTATTCTCAAAACTATGTCCAGGCCTCCTGAAGTCCGGGATAGCAATAGGCTCCCCCAATACCTGTATCCTGACTAGAACTACTGGCGACTCCTCAACGACTGCTCTAGAAGGCATCTTAACTGCGGCACGTGCTCCTCGTTGGCCTCTGTCTCTGACCCTTGCGACACTTGCCTCGGGGTAACATCATCAGGAACAGTCGTTCGTGTCCTCACCATCGGTGAGAGAATGGAACGATAATTTCAAACATCAAGATCAATAAACTCGCACGATAGGAATGAAGGAAGTGAAATTGTCCTAATAGTTTCGTAGCCTCTCGAAGATAAATACAGACATCTCTGTACCGATCCGCAAGACTCTACTAAACTCGCTTATGACTCGTAGCACCTATGAACCTAGAGCTCTGATACCAACGTATCACGACCAAAATTTCCCTCCGTTGGGTACCGTGATGGCACCTAGTCTTAGGGACTAGGTAAGCCTAACATTTAACCACACTAACAATAATAAAAGAACTTTAACAATCTCGATAGTAGAAATCTTGACTAAGTCTACATTTTCCCCAAAACCCGGTAAGGTACAAGTCATAAGCTCTACGAAATCTTTCTACCAAATCTAAATACAACTGTCAAGAAATAAGTAAGTACAGTTGAAACAAACAGGAAGGTGACTCCGAAGCCTGCGAATGCAGCAACAGGTTACCTTGAGTCTCCTCAGCAATCATCCGCGCAACTACTAACAACCAAAACCTGGATTTGTGCAAACAAAAATGCACAAAACTGTAGTATGATCACACCACAGCGGTGCCTAGTAAGTATCAAGACTAACCTCGGTGGAGTAGTGAAGAGGACTAGTCAAGACACCACTGGGCTACAAAATAAATAACATGAATATAAAAATGACCGAACGTTACGTCTATCTAAGACTTCACGTAATAATTTACAACAATGACAATATAAAGCGGAAGGATATTGCAGAAATCAATAATGAAACAACACAAAAATACACAGAAAGATGGACAGCAAAACAAGCCAAACCGAAAGGAAACACAATACAATAGAGAACACCAATAACTCAACTCTACGTCGGTTTGTTCGCATAGGGCCTTAGCCATTAAATCCATAAACTGGTGGAAATCTTTAAACGGCAGTTCATATGAAAATCTTTTGCAAATAAAATCATTTTAGTATGGAAGAGTTTCCTTTGAAAACATACTTTCTCCAAAAGTAGATATAAGTATATTTAATAGAGAGAATTACGTAAAACATAGTTTCTTTCAAAATTCGAAACTTTCCAAAGATGCTTTCCGAATAAATGACTTCCAAATATCATTTTAGGCAAGACTAGTGCTTTTCAAATATACCTTCGATGTAAAAGTCATTCAAATGTAATCATTTCGAAACCATTGTTTTTTCAATAATACTTTTAAATAAAGTCCCTTGATCAAAATCTCCTCAAGATTCATCTACCGAAACTCAGTCTGTAACTCAGAATTTGCCATGCAGTACAGGAGGAATATCAAATCTAGCCAATAATGCAGTAAGAGATCAGTAGGAATATCCAAATTTAGAATAACGGAATAAAATGCAAAGACAAGTACACGGAATCACCCTTTGTGCTTTTACTCTCATCTTCACCAAAACAAGTGCACGGCATCACCCTTCATGCTTTTACTCTCATCCTCGCCAAAACAAGTAAATAAATACACGGCATCACCCTTCGTGCTTTTACGCTCATCTTCACGATGAAATAAATAAATAAAACGGCACGGCATTATCCTTCGTGATTTTGAATATTAAATTATGACACGGCATCACGCTTCATGCTTTACACTCTCATCCTCACAATGCAACAAATAAATACACGGCATCACCCTTCGTGCTTTACACTCTTCCTCACAATGCAACAAATAAATACACGCAATTACCCTTCGTGCTTTACACTCTTCCTCACCTAGACGATATCAAGAACAACAGTTTGGCAAGGAACATCAACAATATGAACCATAAATCACAACGTCCCGGCAAGGGAGTCAACAATACAAACAATATCATTAACAGCATAAACAGTAATAGAAACCATAACATCCCGGCAAGGGAGTCGACAATACAAACAATATCATTAATAGCATAAGCAGTAATAGAAACCATAACATCTCGGCAAGGGAGTCAACAAGGCAAACAACATCATCAACAACGGAATAATAAGAGAAACCACACGATCCCGGCAAGGGAAACAGCTATAACCAATCTCACCTAAACAGTTAACTTCACGGAATAAACTCGATTTCAACAAAGGCCCAGTAATAGGCAACATCAAGGAAATACCAATAACATAAATGTCTAACAATTAGACCTAAGTGGAACTTAAGGGAATGGTCATATAAATCACAATGTAAGACTCACGGCCATGCTTGACTCCAACGAATAGATGTTCCAACTACGGCTAGTCAACTATAAGGCTAGATGACACTAATTATAGTCAATTAGGGAAGCTAGGAAGAAAATATAGCATGATGATGAGAGAAGTAGAATATTCAGTTAAGTCAAGTAAGGTCAAATAGCCAACGAAGGAATCCAAAAGTAAATAATTTCTAATTTAAAAAGGAAGGGATGAAATTAACAACCAAGGATTAAAATGTAACAATTACAAATCATACACAGGTAATATAAGATCATATGAATGCTAAAAGGCCAATCTAATTGCAAATACGTCCGAGTACACACTCGTCACCTCCCATACTCGGACTACAATCAACAAGGAAGACTCAATCTTAAGGGGTAGTTTCCCCCACACAAGGATAGGCAAGATACTTACCTCAAAGACGACAACCGGATACTCAAAAGTATACTTCCCGGGCGGAAAGACCTCCGAACGGCTCACAATCAACTAAAACAACTTCGAAATACACATAAAACGTATAAGGGACTATTCCGAATAATAAAGTTTCAATCTTTACAAAATTATAAAAATCAACCCAAAAGTTGACCCCCGGGCCCACACCTCGGAAACTGACAAATTCTACAAATTACGATTACCCATTCCGATACGAGTTCACCCATACTAAATTTATCCAATTCCGATAACATTTGGTCTTTCAAATCATGAAATTTCCTCTTAGAAGTTTTCTTTCAAAACCCAGAATTCCCTCAACCCAAAACACAAATTAAATGATAAAAACAAGAACTAATTCATGAAATATAGTTAATTATAGTGGTAGAACACTTACCCATTCGATTTGTGTGAAAAACCCTCGAAGAATCGCCTAAAACCGAGTTCTAGAAGTCAAAATATGTCAAAAATGGTGAAACCCCGATTTTCGGTAACTTATATTCTGCCCAGGCGTGTAATGAATCGCGATCGCAGAACAACTATTGCGATCACGAAGAAGAAACGTTGTTGCTGGCAAAAGATACTATGTGATCGCGAATGAGTTGATGCGATCGCATAGAAGAGGTCTATGGTCACTGTCCAGGTGCACCGCGAACGCGACAAGGGGTATGCGAACGCGGAGAAAGGAGGGCAAGAACACACTGCGAACGCAGGGCTGCTATGCGATCGCGAAGAAGAAACAAAGTCTACTTCCCAGCCCTATATTATACTGTGCGAACGCGAAGGGAAAGATGCGATCGTGGAGTGTATGGTCTGTGGAGGTATGCGATCGCGGACGTGCATTTGCGATCGCACTGAAGAAAAATCTGGGCTGCTCAAAGAGACTATATGCGATCGCGGCTACTCCTATGTGATCGCATAGAAGGAAATCAGAAGGCAATTTCAGTTGTTCAAAAATAAGGAAAATGGACCCGACACCCATCTGAAACACGCCTGAGGCCCCCGGGACCCCGTCCCACCACACACACATGTCACATAACCTAACACGGACTTGCTCAAGGTTTCAAAACACATAAAATAATACTAAAACGACAGATCAAACCAAAATCCAAACTTATGAATTTTCAAAACTTCTAGTATCAAGACTCGCGTCGAAACTTATCAATTCAACCCGGAATGACGTGAAATTTTGCAGACAAGTCCCAAATCACACAACGGACCTACAGCCACTCTTGGAATTCTATTCCGAGCCTGATATCAAAATTTCACCTATCGGCCGAAAACGCCAAAATTCTAACTTTCGCCAAATTACCTCAAATCACTCTACGGATCTCCAAATCCGATTCCGGAAACACGCCTAAGTCCAAAATCTTCATACAAAGTTGTTGACATTAACCAAAACTCATTCTGAGGCCGTTTACGCAAAAGTCAAACCTCCGGTCAACTTTCATCACTTAAGCTTCCAAAACTGAAATTTTTCTTCCAATTCGACTCCGGATTATCCGGTAACTGAATCTAACCTCGCACACAGGTCGATATACACAATGTGAAGCTGTCCAAGACCTTACGCCATCGAACAGAGCTTAAATTCCCGAAATGACCGGTCGGGTCATTACATATACGCACCACCACCTGATCAGTTGGTATATGTTGATGATGTTGCCCCCAGTGGCCGAGACGATATGATGGGATGCCCTCAGAGGCTTGATGATATTATGTACACCTATACCTATGCATGACACGACATTTATATGCACGTTCATGACATTATAAATGTTTCAGAATTTACAAAGTTATTCAGACTTACCACTACAAGAAATCTGTCTTTCAGTGGCGATATTTAGTAGCGACTTTATTTATTGCTACAAATATTATATTTATTGTGGCGACTTTTAAAGTTGCCACAGAAGATAATTTTTTAGTAGCGACTTTCTTAGGTCGCCTCTAATATATGCCACTAAATGCTGAATTTTTAGTTCCCACTATTAACAAAAATTTGGCTCTAATGTTTTAGGAGCGACTTGAAAAATGTCGCCACTGTAGGTCTATTGTAGCGACTAGGTCGCTACTATAATTAAAAAAATATCACTTAAATTAACATAAATAAAAAGAATCATACAAAGCAAATTAAAAATTAATTTAACGTGAGTAGAAGCAGACGTCTTCTGCAACTTCTTCGTCTCACCCTCTCTCAAGTCTCACCAAAACGGGGTTTCTCCCAAATCTTATATTCCGTTAAATCTCTTTAATCTATCCTCAAATTGCAAATGTTAATCGATACCCAGAGCCCTAATCAGAAATTGTATTTCAAATTAGGTATGTATTTGAATCCAAAATTCTTTTGGGTGGTACATGTAGCTAGCAAGAATAATTATTTCTACAATTTCACCTTTAATTTCTCTGACCCATTTGAAAATATATAGGAATCTGAAGTAATATCTGTTGAACAGCCATAGCCTAAAACCCTTCTCAGTGTCGACTATTCTTTCGTTGGGTAAGTTGAAAGCTTTTTTTTAAAAAAAATTAGAGCTTTTGGTGATTACATGTTTGGTATTCCGGTCAAAATCCTTACCTCTTATCCCTCCCTCTCTCTTCGAAAATCCAGATCTAGAGTTGAAGATGGAAGAAGAAATGGTGCAAGCGATTTGGCTTCAAAAATTTAAAAAGAACGATTTGCCTTCTAACCATCGCGAAGCGGCCTTGTGTTGTTTCCGTTCCTTTCCTCTAAGATTCGTAAGTTGCATAAAGTTCTTTCCTTTTTGTATTTCTTGCTTTCTAGTATTTTATTTCTCATTATTTCCTCATTGATACTTGTATGTACATGTAGTTATGATCTGTGAAGTTAATTTCCTGTTTTATTTGTGTTCTTTAGCTATCTTGCATTGATTTGGGTTGAATCCGACGAACATAATGAGGATTGACTTTTTTCATTTGGTCTTCTTTTCAATTTTATTGTTGTGCTTTAAAATTATGAAAAGGGTAATAAGAATTAAAGGTTGAGGAAAAAAATGTTATCGTTTTTGGTAAGTAAATATTGAATTGAAGAATGTTTTCTCTGTTTTTTTTTAATCTTTTTCTTTTTCTTTGTTAATTGGTTGAGCATAAGAGAGGTGTTTCCTGCAAAAGAACAAATAGTGTTAGAAAAGGAGTGAGCATTTCTACTCATTTTCTTGGTTCTGTTGTTCCTAGTAGATTCTTGGTTGTTTGGTTTGGGGTTATTGTGTTTCTGAGAAGAAAAACCTACTCTTAGGTTCTTGTGGGTTCCGGGAGCAGTTCTGAAAGCTGAGCAAAAGGGGTTTTCTGCCTTGCATCATGTAAGGGTTATTGTTAGGATGAGTTTATTTGTATTTGTGGTTGGGATGATGGAAGTTATTGGTTGATATGGAGGTGTTTGGCAGGTGTGTTGAGTTGTTATGGCTTTTATGCTGGTGAGTGAGACCTAAAAGAATGTGAATCAACTATCATTATAGACAAAGAATCTAAAGCACTGGACTTAAAAAGAATGTTATATACTCTGGCATAACTACCATTCTAGGAGCTCATCAATTTTCTTAAGTCTATAATCATCTTAACAAAAATTAAACATGAATTACTGGCCTATGAAAGTCCACTGCAATGATAAATCGCTAGAAAAAAGCATATACTAACGAGTTGTCGTACACCAGAAAGCTTTGGATATATCAATATTTGGTAGTAATGCGGAAAACTGAATTTTACTATTTTTAATTCCTTTGAAAGGGCAGAAAAGACAGAAGAATATGCCAAATAATTCCTTTACTGTCCAATAATAAAAAAGTTGAAAACAATAATTGGATTAATCTACAACTACAATTGACTGAACTGAAAAGTCATTATACAAAGATGTAATTATCTGATACAAGCAAATGGATTTACGGCATGGTTTTTAGTTAGAATATCAACAAGTCAGTTCTGAGTCATGTTGGGGTAGTGGGTTATCTTTTGTCATCATTCATGCCTTCTGCGAAATTATCATACCTTATATTACTACTAGAGTAGTATTCAACGTTAAAACCAAATATCCTTCATGTTTACTACTTTCAGATTTAGAAAAGCTTTCTTTATTGAGATGTTGTGATCTGATCATGTTGATTGTAATCGAGAACATATATTTGGATTTCTTCTAACATTTTCATTTTCTGCTTTTTTTGCCAAAATAAATAAAAAATCATGTGCAATAAATAGGCAGATATGTAGCTCCGGAGATTTTCAAGAACGAGGAATATGATACCAAGGTTGATGTCTTTTCATTTGCTTTAATTTTACAAGAGGTAAAATTCTTTCCTTTCTGGTTAATTTTTCAAGGAGGATTTCTGCTTTTTTCTCTCTGTGTTATTACTTCTTTTGTAGTCAAGTTCCCAGAATAGAGTGCTTCATGTTCGAATCACCTTGCACCGCACTATCCAAACTACACATTTCTCGAAGTGCATCGCTTGCCATGAAATGATAACTTCTTGGTTGCAATATTGTCACTTTAAGCGTGATGATGAGTTAGAATTTAGAAATAGTGATTATGTCGGGAAATACATATTTCAACTTCCATATTTTACCATCTAATGTATCATTTTGGTGCAACTCACATATATGATTTACTTTAATCCTGATCTGATCTATTTACTTTGCATATCTGCAGAAGTTAAAGTAACTTTATTTTGATAAAATTTAGTGAGTCAGGATGTGAGTATTTTGCAGTGTCTGTTTCAATATACAGGTGATATGTTTTATCTTGTGATATGTTGTATTTCAGATGATTGAAAGCTACTCCCTTTCCACGCAAAGGAAGAAAATGATATGCAAAAATGATTTTAGTTGAAGTGAGAAGCAACTAAAATTGTTGAGACAACTGATCGAATATATCATGCTAACACTAACCTTCTTAGTGTGCAACTCTCTGGAGTGTTTGTGTTGCTATGTGTTCCCGTTCCCATTTAGTTTCTGAACAAAAGGGTTTAGGTGTAAAATTAAACATATGAAGTTGGGATCCGGATGTCATTTCCCGTATCCTTGATAAAATTGACATGTCAAAAAAGAGAACTATTTAAATAAAAGTAGTGCATAGTATCAATCTTGATTCTGCTAAGTATATGGATTAGTAGGTTTATTACTGATCAACTGGGGTGTTTAAAAAAACTAATAATTAGGATTTTTCATGTTTACTAGCTATCAAATTGATAGAAAACATATCTATGAGCTAAATAGTTTCTCTTTGTGTGATAGAGCATTGACTATAAGAGCGGTTTTGTCACGACCCAAAACCTATGGGTTGGGATGGCACCGGACACCACTGTCAGGCAAGCCAACCCTTCAATCAGTTTAAAATACCTTTCTGTTTAACAATTTCGAAATCGTTGCCTTTATTGCATTTCATAATCAAATAAATATTTTTTTGTAAATTAAACGCGACAAGAAATCTAATTAATTCAATAAAACAAGACTCACACATCCCCAGAACCTGGTGACACAAGTACATGAGCAGTTTCTAAGAATTTATACAATTATACAACTCTTGTCCGAGAAATAAATGGGACAAAGGCAATAGATATAAAATGTAGGTACACCGAAAGGAGACTCCGGCAGCTGTGGAATGTCTCTAGATGATTGCAGCCCGTATAAGTCCCCAAATCGATCACTGTACTATAAAGGTACCTGTGCAACAAAATGCACAGAAAGTGTAGTATGAGTACATATACATATATGTACCCAGTGAGTATCCCGTCTAATCTCGAAGAAGTAGTGACGAGAGGTCGACTCGATACTCACTAAGGTCCAACAGTAATAAAGTAAGCAGGATGTAAGGAAAACTGTAGGCAAGTAAACAAATAATCAAGTACATCAATATCCGGCATCAAGTAACAATCTCAAATCAAACAAGTTTGGTATCCGCCGTGGCGTACGGCCCGCTCTCATATGGTACTCAATCTCGCCGTGGCGTACGGCCCGATCCCACCCTGGTAGTCTCAATCTCGTTGTGGCGTACGAACCGATCCCACCCTGGTAGTCTCAATATCGCCGTGGCGTACGGCCTGATCCCACCCTGGTAGTCTCAATCTCGTCGTGGCATACGGCTCGATCCCACCCTGGTAGTCTCAATATCGTTGTGGCGTACGGCCCGATCCCACCCTGGTAGTCTCAATATCACCGTGGCGTACGGCCCGATCCCATAATATAATCAATCATCACTCTGCCGTGGCGTACGTCCCG